>JAYDZE010141795.1:0-22731 GCA_034509125.1 Monilaria moniliformis
AAAACAATGTCAGGAAGCAATTTGGAGACAAGATCGTTGATTGATGAGCTGAGAAGCTTCGACAGCGGCGGTTTCTTCGATCTCGGCCACCCTCTCCTCAACCGCATGGTTGAAAGCTTCATCAGAGCTGCTGGGGTATATTTTTTTACGTCATTTAGTTGAGCTTGATAGATGGTTTTCTTGTAAGAACTCTGGAGGTGTGAGTTGAAATGTGGTGGTTTTGGTGAGGCAGATCGGAGCGATTCAAGCAGTAGCGCGGGAGGCTTATTTCACAGCGGTGGAAAGTGGGTTGGCGATTTGAACATTATATGGTTGTGTTTTGTGTTGAATTGTTTGAGTTTGATCTGTGTTATGGAAAATCAGGTGGCGGTGGAGATGTTAGGGGTGAGACCGGTGCCTCGAAGAACCATCATCGGTTCCCAGATCTTAGAGGTGAAAGCAACCACAACTCTGTGGAAGCATTGGTAAGCCCGGATCACTACATCTGATGCTTCTTCTTCGTCTAGGTCAAGTGTTGAAGATATTTGATGATGGGGTTGTGGATTTGTAGGTTATGAGTACTGGGAAGGAATCAATACAATGGGGTAAGTAAGCTAGCTACTCCCCACATGAATAGCCATTTGAAGCAAGCAATTGCTTGATGAAAGAGTGTATATTGGCGTTGGTGCAGGTTTGGCAGCAGGAGCGTATTCAGGTCTTACTTACGGGTTGAAAGAGGCTCGAGGAGTGCATGATTGGGTAATTCATGTTTCCTTTCCATTCTTGGTTGTTTTAATGGCGGTATATATATAATATGATGGGGTTAATTGCAGAAAAACAGTGCCCTTGCGGGAGCAATCACTGGTGCGGCGTTGGCCATGACGTTCGAGGATCACTCGCACGAGCAGGTCGTGCAATACGCCATCACCGGAGCTGCAATATCTGCCGCCGCTAATATTCTTACCGGCATATTCTAGTCCACCATTCCGACCTGCTTCGCTTTCTACTTGTTTTATGACCGGAAGTCTCAATAAGGGATATGTTGTATGGACTCGATTTGATCAATATAAACCAAGTTATGCGTTATGCCCACCCTTAAATCTCTATTAGCAGCCCTTAATTTCTACAGATACCAACGATGGTTCAGTTGTTCCAATTAAAGAATCGATGTCTCGATGTGGCATAAAATTTAAGATGATGTTGTTCAGGTCTTCAAGATAAGACACCTGAAATAAATATGCTTATCTTTTAATAAGATAAACATAAGACATATGAAATAAATATCTTTATCTTCTAATAAGATAAACATAAGACTTTTGCTTGGATAAGACTTCTTTTTAACTTCTTCTAATAAGATAAACATAAGACTTTTGCTTGGATAAGACTTCTTTTTAACTGCCAGTTGCCCGCGCATCTTAGTCCTTGTGCCGGGCGTCGTGCCAGTTGCCCGAGCGCCATTTGCTCCATGCGTCTTTCGTGTGCCGTCCTTGCCCTGCGTCGGAGCGCCGTGTGCTCCTTGAGTCTTTCGTGTGCGGGAGCGCCATTTGCATGCGTCTTTCGTGTGCCGTCCTTGCCCAGCGTCGGAGCACCGTGTGCTCCATGCGTCTTTCGTGTGCCGTGCTTGCCCTGCGTCTTCCGTGTCTGCCTGCCGTCGGAGAGTCGTGTGCTCCATGCGTCTTTCGTGTGCCGTGCTTGCCCTGCGTTTTCCGTGTCTGCCTGCCGTCGGAGAGTCGTATGCTCTATGCGTCTTCCGTGTGCCGTCTGTGTCTGCCTGCTGGCCCTTATGAGCGTGCCGTCTTCCGTGTGCCGTCCGTGTCTGCCTGCCGGCCCTTATGTGCGTGCCGTCTTCCGTGTGCCGTCCGTGTCTGCCTGCCGGCCCTTATGTGCGTGCCGTCCTTGCCCTGCGTCTTCCGTGCGTGTCTGCCTGCCGTCCCTTATGCGCATGCCGTCGTTGCCCTGGACGTGTCTGTCTACCGTTCCTTGTGCGCGATTGCTATCAATTAAGTTTATTATTTGTATACTTTCACCTGCAATTATGATAAAACAAATGTTCATTCCAACTTTTATTATACAAGATGGGCGTAACAAATGACATAACAATTTTTTTAAGTAGCAAATCGCGACATAAGATATCTAGGGTGGAAAAATGCGACTTAACCTTCAGATGCCAATTTTGATTACACTAATTTAACTGATTTTCAAAATGAAATAAAATAAAATAAAAATTAACCTAATTTTATGGGTCCAGAGATTAAAAGAAAAAGTTATGGGGCCCAATTAGAAATACTAAAGAGTAGGAGGCGCTTACAATATTTTACCAAAGTGTAGGGCGCGGAGTGCAATAACTAAAGACACCCGATCCTTGGCCGACTCGGTTAACATTTCCTTTATAAGTTGAGAAACGAATTGTCGAGTCAAGGCTTCAAAATCGCTGCCTTTCTCCAGGAAAGTAAAAGGTATGAAACTTGCCCTAGATTTCCAGTATATCTTCTTGTTCGTTTTACTTGATCTATTGATTCTGTTACTTTCTTGTATCATCTTCGTTGTTGGATCTGACGTAGGTTTTGTTCTGTTTGATTTGTTGTGCTGCCGACATCCGATTCCGTTACTTCTATTATTGCGTTTTTGTGGAGGGATATCTTGATTTTTTTCCGAAGAATTGGGGAATTCTAAGAGATTATAGTTTAGCAAATAATTTGTGGTTTCGATTTGATGAGTTGGAGGTTTTGTTTATCTTGTTCAACTTCAATTTTTAAATCGTGTATTCGTTCTTGCATTTCGTAAAATTGGTTAATGATGTTGAAATGTTCAAACGCGATTGAAATTCCTTTTCCCCCCTTTGTTTGGTGCTGAAGGTTTTGACTGTTGGGCCATGTCGAGCAATAAAGATGATGGCGCTGCGGAGAGAATCAAGGCAGCTGCTTTATCAGCTGCGAAGGGGCTGAGCCGGGCCCAGGCGGAACGGGCTGCAGCTGCGGCTGCACGGAATGTGAATGCTTATGGGCAGAAGGAAGAGGGCCCTAGTAGATGGCAAGAGAGGAAAGAAGCCAAGAGGCAAATGTATTTGATGAGCACTGAGAAACAAGTGAGATTGGGTGAAAGGAAGGATCTCAAGAGCTCGACTTCATCGGTTGCTTCAGCTTCGCAATGCCAGAAGTGCTACCAGATGGGGCACTGGACCTATGAGTGCAAGAACGAGAGGGTTTACATTTCAAGACCTTCGCGCACGCAGCAGCTGAAGAACCCGAAGCTGAGAATGAAGGTCTCCATCTCGTATGACTTGGATAACCCCGATGTCCCGGTGGAGGATAAGGGTGAAAAACGGGTCAAGAAGAGCAAGAGGAAGCATAAATCTGATACGGAGTCTGATAACGACAGTGAGGCCTCAGTTTTTGAATCCGACAGTGGCGCCTCCTCGGTGACAGGGTCGGATGATTCTTCAGGGGACAGCGAGTCGAGTTATAGTTCCTCGACTGATTCTGAAGAGGAGAGGAGGAGGAGGAGGAAGAGCAAGAAGAAGAAGAAGCAGAGGAAGAGAAGGCATCGGAGTTACAGCTCTTCATCAGAATCCTCAGAGTCCGATTCTGTTTCGGACTCTGAATCTGAGGATAGGAGTAGTCGGAGGAAGGGTAAGAGCAGGAGGCATGGCAGAAGGCACTGAGTGGTGTAATCTCCTATATTATTATCCATCCTTATCCTTTTTGTCTGTTTTTGGCTAGTGGATCTTGATGTAATAAACCCTTTAGATTCAAGTGTTTCATTCTGTTTATGTTTTGTTGATTTTTCGGGTGAAAGTAGTGGACTTTTCTCGGCGGAGATGATGCGAACTAGTGTTTTGATATTCTCCTCTTCTATTAGGAATTATGCTTCTTTGCATTGAGCTGTGTTTGAGCTACTGCTTTTTGTTGCTGCTCCTGTTGTTTCTTAATTGAGAAGGAGCATCGATGCATGGTTCGTTTGGTAATTGAGAAGGCTCTCTCTCTCTCTCTCTCTGAATATTTCTATGGAGGTGAAGATTAATGGTTATGTTACATGTTTATATATTATAAGATGATTGATATATGGTGGGCTACCTAAGTCCCCTCGCAAAAGATACATATGACGCTTCTGATGATCAAATTTGTTATAAGAAATCATATAATTGAAGATGATTATACAATTACGGTATAAGCATGAGTTATCAAAGTTGCATTTGGGATGTCGATATTCTGTAGTTCGATTCAGTGTTGAAATTTGCAAACAAACAAACATGAACTACAAATGTATTGGGCTGATGCTAAATGGTCTAATCAACCGGCCCACGCACAGCTCCCTTTCTATTTTGTCAGATTCCATCTCCAAGCAAAAACGCAAACCAGAAAATTTCAAAAATCTCCCAACTTCCATCATGAGTACCATGAAATTTTGCCGTGAATGGTTCGTATTTTCGATTTCTTTGTTACTTGTAATTGCATCCTTTTCTTTTTGTGTGTGGGGAAAGAATTTCGAGTTATAGTCGCTTTAGCTTTCTCTTTCCAGTTTCGTTATTTTATGACATCTTGCGATTAATCCGGTGTGTATTGTTGTTGTTTATGCAGCAACAATATACTGTACCCGAAGGAAGACAAAGACCAGAAGATTCTGCTTTACGCTTGCCGCAATTGTGATCATCAGGTGTAATTTCGTCCGCATTTTCCTCAATTTTGGTGCTAATATGGGGTTTTTCTGTGCTTCGGGAAGTTTCAATTTTATGATTAGGGTTTTAATATAGTGTCATTCTATTTTTGTTTTTTGGTAATGTTGACAAAATATGGAATATTTTGATTATATAAGGACCTGAGTTTGTATTGGTCAAGGCTTTACTTTGTCAAATGGGTTCCTATTGATCTCCAGCTGTGTGGAGTGAATTCGTGTGTACATTTCAGTGTGCAATTCTTCTGTAAAGCAAAATTGCTATGGAAATTATGCCCGATTTCTATAGACCTTGAGAGTTGAAAAGGGACAAACCAATAACTGATTTAAATGCAATATGTTAGATACTTCAATTCATGACTCGTTTGTTTGGGTACAGTAAGGGAAACGTGTATTCATTCTTCATGGGATTGTTACATATCTCGTTGCATTCAGAGGGTGACAAATTATGTAGGGCACAGAGGGTGGGATTTGCAGTGTCCTTTCAAACTTCTTGTTTCTGTTCTCAAAGACAGCTCAAATGACATTTTATTCTCTAGTAGTTTGTAGATGCTGCATTTGCTACCCTTGTTTGCCAGCGAAATCTGTGATTCAGGGTACGAAGTAGTTTGGGAAAGGCCCATGTTTAGATGAATTCTTTTCTTGAGTTTAAGGATGTTTGTTGTTGCTATTTAATCTGGTCCTTTTCTTTTACTAATTTATGCAATCATTATAGTGTTGCTTATATCAACTATTCGATTAAGTTATTGTATATTGATGCTTTCCCGATGATGAACTCCTGATTTTGGATTCAACGTGTAGGAGGTTGCTGATAACAATTGTGTTTATAGAAATGAGATACACCATTCTGTTGGTGAGCGCACCCAAGTCCTGCAAGATGTGGCTGCAGATCCAACACTTCCACGAACAAAATCAGTCCGTTGTGCAAACTGTGGTCACGGAGAAGCTGTTTTCTTCCAGGTATCTTTCGTAGTTTGAGATGTTCAAGTAAATGTTTGCTTCAATCTTGATAGTGATGAACAGCCTTTTCTCTTGCCTAGTGTGTCAAATGGATGTTCCCTTTTTTTTTTTTTAGTCCAGTTGGAAACAATTGAATTTCTACCTTGAGTTAAAGAGAAGAAAGAATAGTGATTTTGTTTCTTTCGTGCATTTGAGAGTTTGCTCCTTATTGCACCATGCTGATTGAGTATATCTTTACTCTCAAGAAAGTCATGTATCAATAGCTGCTAGTATTTCTTTGGCCGTAAAGTAGGCATGTCTTGGACTTTCTTGTGACGAAGTTTAAACATGCTGCACGAACAATTTCTTATATGTATCGGGGTATTTAGCAAATTGGTCATTCCTGGTTGAAAATCAAAGAAGCTCTATCTAAACGTACATCAAAATTTCATGTTATTTATTCTAGTGGTCATCAAAGCTGATAGCATGCATTCTCAACACTTTTATCTAAATGTGTTCTGATTCTACGTTGAACCTAAATCTAGGTATGTCAATTGGTTATATAATCATTTCTCCGATCAATATTCAACTTTTATCGTGCAGGCAACTGCTAGAGGAGAAGAAGGAATGACGCTGTTCTTCGTTTGCTGCAACCCCAACTGTGGCAATCGCTGGAGAGATTAAGTTGCATATTGTGCTACTGAATGGAAAAAAAAAACCTGATTTTTAACTCAATATCTTCATCCATACCAACTCGTTAAATCTGGCGCCGGATAACTGCATTTCCAGTAGGTGCACCAGAAACATCAAACTGATGAACGTCAGGCTGGGGTGGTTGTTATATTCCCATATTTGCTTGAACGTTTCTGGAGAATGTTACTACTAATTTCGGCAGCTGCCTAGGAGGCCTTTGGTTTGGAGGAGTAACAATTTTCACTCTTAAGTTGGGAAGAAATGTGCCTTTTATTCCTCACTTCCCTTTTAACTGTGGGCTTGCGCATGCTATACCTCATGAAATATATTATGTATTCCATCCGATGGTTATCTGAGTATTGACCCATGGATATGGTGTCTATGAAAACCATAGCAACTATTGCAATTTCTAACCAAAATCAAGTACGACGTTACCTCTCGAACTTTGTTTGTTTGATTTGTCAGTCTTGGTATGATAGTATCTTTATGTCTTTGTGATGAGACGCCCAACGAAGCATCAAATAAAGTTTGATTATCAAGAACCTAAAAGCTTTTGCCTAATGGCATGATAGGCAGAAAATAAAAGCCATATAGTTCCACTTTCTGGTCATCATTCACTACACCCCTAATAATGGAGTCAACACCACCAAATCAGGCTACCTGACAGTCAACTCCACAACCGGCTCAGCCATCTTCTGCACACTCTATGAAGCTCAAAACTCCACCACCAACACCTCAAACTCCCATACTCCTGTAGTAATTTGGCTGCAAGGCGGGCTGGGCTGCTCATCGTCATCGATGCTAGCGAACTTCTACGAGTTTGGGCCGTGGCTAGTGAAGCAAGATCTCTCACTCGGGCCTAATCAAGGTTCTTGGAACAGAATCTTTGGATTGCTGTTTCTTGGTAATCCTATAGGCTCTGGCTTATTGCTGCTTCGACTCAATAACTCCCTCGAAACAGTACGATGTGGCTGAACATCTCTTCGTAGCAATCAAGAAGTTCATTGATTTGGATGCAACGTTCAAAAGTAGGCCACTTTACATAACTGGAGAGAGCTATGCTGGGAAATATGTGCCTGCAATTGGATATTTCATTTTGGAGAAGAATCGCAGTTTCAAGATTGGAAGTAGAGTGAATTTGGCTGGTGTTGCTATTGGGAATGGTTTGACTCATCCTGAGCTGCAAGTGGCGACTCATGCTGTGAATGCATACAATTTGCAGTGTGCAAGGATTCCAGTCAGCATTTATGTTGATCATAAATCTTGCTTGATCCAAAGACAAACTCTGCTCAATTCTGTCTCCACTAGGTCGAATTCTGCAAACATCTCCCCCCCAAAAACAATCTTTGCATGCATATGAGTAATCCCCTCTTCCTCCTCTTTTGCAGTGATGATGCTTTGCATCGTACTCCTGAAGAACACCTCATCGACTATGTTCCTGTAGCCGGCCCCGCCTCTCAGGAAAGTGTCGAGGCAGTCACTCGTCGCGATAGTGAAAGGGAGAGCGCCACACAGACACTCCACAAAGATTGAGGTATTAGTATCCGCTTTAATCTCATTCACCACCATGGCACCTCAGATATGGAATGAGTTTCTTGACAAATTTCAAGAATGTTGTCAACTTGTTAGGAGTTGCTAGTTTAGACGACAGGTGCAGCCCTGAGTAGACCACCACGGCCTCATCGGGCTCACCCTCGAGATCAACTTCCTTAAGCTCTGCCTCATCTGATTTGAACAAAATGGCAGTTTCATGGACTTAGCAAAAGATTACAGCCTCCTCCCTGTCTCTTCAAGCCTGTCTCTGGATGACCCCAAAGCCGTTATCTTGAGGCACTGAGGCTGGCCCCCATGGCCTCGGCTGGAAAGGCATTGGATCACGACAGACCAGTGCAAGCCAGTTTTGATACCAAAATCAATCAAATGAATGGTTTCGGCAGAACCAATGCTGTCCAAGATCGCCTGTGAATCGAGCTATTTGAGATGATGGAAGCTATCCTCACAAGCTAGGATGACAGGTTGGTAGTTGAGCAGACATTCCTCAAGATCAAATGTCTTCCTCTCAAGATCAATCTTCCCTATTTCGCTGTCGGCTCTCTCACGCAATGCCTCAGCAAAGAACTTGTCCAGCAACATTTCCGCACAATCAAACTGGTGCTCGGTGAGCTTCTCAGCAGCTTCCAGGAGAGGATCGAATGAGCTCCACGCCTTTTAGGTTCTGACACACAAGATTAGAGTCCGAATAATTGGAATCTTGGCAGGTTTTGTGGAGGAGTCTCAGTTTGGCTAGCCTAACAATGGCTTCAGCAGAGAGTAGGCGTTTGAGAAGAAAAAAAAAAAAAAAACCTTAAATGTAATAATTTTAAGAAAAATTATCTAAGCGATGGCAAAGTCGTGCTAGAATCTTTCACCGAAGCAGAAAGCGTTGTTAGTAGGAACTGAAAATATGTAGGCAATCAACCAGCCTATCAAATCCTAACACGTAAGCACATCCACGACAGATGACGTGTCGCCCGCCTCTCTCTCTTCATATAACTTATCATCACAGATGAATTGAATCAAACGTTAATCTTTTCATAAATCAGTAGAGTTTTGTCTTCGGCGAGGGGATTGTGGTGCCGTGAAAGTCAATCGAGAAATGGCGGAAGATAAGTACAATCTGAAGAATCCGGCGGTGAAGAGGATTCTGCAGGAGGTCAAAGAGATGCAATCCAATCCTTCTGATGATTTTATGAGCCTGCCTCTCGAGGTTTTACTTGAATTTTTCCGCTATTCGATTTCCGATTTGTTAAATTCTGTTATTAATTTGTTTGGATTGTTTGTTTACGTTATTAGATCGGCTGGATCCGACATGATTTTGATTTCATACTTAAGTTTTGCAGAGTTCAATGTTGGTAAAAAATCAAAATTTTTCTTCATTTATTGGCTTAGGAGTTGGTATTTTGATTTTTTGATGATGGTGATGGCTGGATTGATGTTTTTGCTGTTGAATTTGGCACCAATTTCCTTTCTTTTTTCGCCTTTTGATTTTTACTGGCAAAATTGAAACTCTTAGATTGCATAGCTGATTCTTTATGTATTTAAAATATTAAACTATACCCTTTCATGATTTAGGAATCATGTGTTCAACTATTCCTTTTTGGTTGACTTTATCTTGTCATATCCTCTGTCTAGATTTAAGCTGATCATATATTGATGTGTGCTTGTAGGAGAATATATTTGAATGGCAGTTTGCGATCAGGGGTCCGATAGATTCGGAGTTTGAGGGAGGAATATATCATGGAAGAATTCAGCTGCCTGCTGAATATCCTTTGAAGCCACCTTCATTCATGCTGCTGACGGTATTGCACTGATCATCTTAAGCTGATCACCATCTGTTGTATTTTGTGTTTGTTGCAACTGATCTCTGATACGTTTACGATTTACCTTACAGCCGAACGGTCGGTTTGAAACCCAAACCAAGATATGCTTGAGCATTTCAAATCATCATCCTGAACACTGGCAACCATCTTGGAGCGGTAATATTCATCTCAGATAGGGTAAAATAGGACATGATATTATTCCTTTTAAAGGAAAAAAGAACTTGATGTTCTCATCTTGTTATTTGACTGAGATGTTCTTTAATGAGGTTCACAGAATTGAGTTTTGCCTCCTTGGTGTACAATTTATATGGATTATGACAGTCTATGTGGGATGAATTTGCAGTTCGAACTGCTTTGGTGGCAATGATCGCATTCATGCCTACTAGCCCGAATGGTGCATTAGGATCATTAGATTACACAAAAGAGGAGAGGCGAGCTCTCGCAATCAAATCTCGTAATGCAGCTCCAAAATTTGGATCTACTGAGCGCCAAAGGTTGATTAATGAGGTTTGTTACATTGTCTTTCTGTGTTGGCTCTTTTTGATTTTATACCATTTGTAATCTTAAACCTATGAGCTGCTTGCTTAGATTCACGAATACATGCTTAGCAAAGCATTGCCAGTGCCCCAAGACACGGTAGTCCAGACTAGCAATGAGGAGAGTGAGGAGGGTCAGCAGACTTCTGACCAAGATATTGAGGGTGCTACTGAAATCGAACCTCAACCAGCTGAAGATGATCAGATAGTTCAAGAACCTAATAGAACTCCTCCAAATGCGCATGTTGCTGCTGAGGCATCAAACTTGGTTCCTGCAAACGAGCAGCAGCTGTTGCAGAAGTCGGAAACAAGGGTTCCCAAGCAGGCTGATGACCGCCTACTCACATGGGCAGCGTTGGGGCTTACAATAGCTATAGTTGTCCTTTTGTTGAAGAAGTTCATGAAAGCTGATGGGCATGGTGCTGTGTTTGTGAATCAGTCGTAGTTATGCAGGCAAATGTACTTCCTACTAGATATAGTTGGTGCTGTATTTGCAGAAGGGGCAGCCCAATTTCTCTTCACGGCAAATGGAGATAATCTGTAATCAATTAGTTCTATTGGCCTTTTCTTGGGTATATGTGTTTTTCTAAAATTATGGATCTTGTATAGAAATGAAGAATCATTGTCGTTTTTGTTTCAGTAGAAGGTTTATTAAATGAAGAAAGAAAATTGTTGTGAGTGATTGAGCGCATCGCGACAGAGATTTGAAAATAGTAAGCTGAGTGTTTACTTTCGAGAATTAGTCTAGATAAAAATAATATAGGCTAATTTTTTATTTATTTTAAAGGATTGAATTTTTGGGCTATTGTAAGTCTCTTGACAACTCACTATTATTTGAGAGCTAAGACTACACTCACCGATTACCCACTCACAGAGTCACCCATATAAGACAAAATAATTTTAAAAATAAAAAAAATAAGAAAGTCATGAAAATTGCTTGACCATGGTTTTAACTTGGGGTTAGCTTTTTTTTTTCTTCAGAAATTGTGCCAAGTGGCACGACTCAATTCGCTCACATTTTTTCGCTCCTTTATTTATCTCTTTCTTTCCACGTTCTATTTTATTTCTCTCTCATTTGATCGTCTCTCTTTCTCTCTTCTATTTCTTTCTTCCTTTTTCTTCTCACACTTTAATGAATAATTTATATAACTTTTATTATATTTTTTAAATATATTGTAATTAATTATATAATTAGACATTTAAAATATAAAATAATATATTAATAATTTATATGTGAAATATAAAATAATTTATGTAGTTTTTTTACTATAAAAATAAAAAATAAAGTAATATATGCAATTTTTTAATACATTAAAATTAATTATATATCTTATATATAATTAAAAATATATATAAATATATATATTTTATTAAGTTGGGTTGGATCACGGATGGAAGTAGAAATTATATTAGGGGGTGATTGTATATATAGATGAGAGAGAAATATTATATTTGGTAGGTTGGTGGTTGTATATATATAGATAAGTGAGAAATAAATATTTTATTCAAAATTTGAATTAGAATTAGGTTGTGTTGGATCGGAGTCACCAATCGGGATAGCCTAATACTGCTTCATTTATATCCCATTGAGAAGGTTGGATTGAAGAAATTTTACTAATAGGGATAAAAATATTCATGAAAAGTAGATTCCAGTTACAGAATAAATATATTACTAAGTCCCTTTTGTATTGTTATTTCAACCTGAAATCTTGTACCTTTATTTCTGAAAATCAAATGACTGGTACGGTTTTCTAACTTCTAGTCTGGAAAAAATAAAATCTGTAATAACAAATCTGCAACGAACTACTAGTTGTCAGATTTAGTCACCTATACTTTGTATGGTTGATGATGTTTTCTCATCAGGTGAATCAACGCCGTCGGCCAGTTAATTTGCTGGCGGGCCTTTGAGCTCCGCCGCCCACGAAGCTACTTTATTCATCGCTGCGGAGGCGGCCGGCCCCAACTCAGCTGCTTTATCCTTAGCTGCGGAGGCAGCCGAGGAGACGGCCGGCCCCAATGCAGCTGCTTTGTCCTTAACTGCGGAGGCAGCTGGCCCCAGTTCATCTTCAACGGCCTGCATAGACGGCATCGGACCGTCGAGCTCCGACACGTACTTAGCTGCTTCACTGACAGCATCATTTGCCGACGGCCCCTTCGCCTGCGCCACCATGTCATTCATAGCAGCAGACCATGGCGATGCAGCCGGTCCTCCAGTCGGAGAAACACTTGGGGCGAGTCGAGACAATGCAACGGGTGCGAGTTCAGATGATGCATCGGGGTCTGAGGTGCCGGGGGGGACTAGAGGTCTTGCTCTGCTGACGGAGAAGGCGAGAGAGAGGAGTAGGAACAGGGTTACACTGCTGCGAGATTCCATCTTTGGCTGAGGGAGATGTGGAATTGTTCTAGTTTGGGGAGAAACTTGGTTTCTTGAAGTTATATAAGGAGAGGCTGTTATGATTGATTCCTTTTCAGAGAGGCAGTTGTGAGTAAAAACAGGATAGCCATTCCTTAATTAGGAGTCAGGACAGCCTGTGGCTTGCTTGACTCTTATGGACTGTAGAATTTCATCCAACAAAAACGAGCACCTATGCCGTTTCTCTAATTGTGGACTAGAAGATTTCACCCCCTATTTCTGTTCCTTGCAATAAGATCATCCACAAATGACAACTCACAAGAATAAGAATAGGTGTTGAAACAAGACAGGCATCCTAACAAAATGCACACATAATAGGACTGAATACATAGATTCAATGATTGAAACGAGACAAGCTTTCTAACAGGCACACACAAAAGAGGGTTGAATCCACTGTAATCCAACGGGCTGATCCCAAGACGAGATCTAGGAGTCTAGTCGTGCCTCTTCACTAAGTTACTGGACAAGAAGCGTTGCGTGATAAACCTGCAAAATCAACCAAAAATGCACGTATGAGAAGCAGAATTCGCAAGCGAAACTTCAAGATTCAGTTTTTCACTGCTGATTTAGCTAAAGATAAAGGGCTATGAGTTTTTTTAGAAGAAAAACTTGAAGAATCAATTGGCCCTTTTGAGCTTGGCAAGGCCAATGCAGTCAAGTGGAATGCTATAAACTGACTCAACGAGCATCTCCCCCAGTAGATTTTCAGGACCACGATCTGATTCACAAGCATAACATGATTGAAACATCAAATGTAGAGATGGAAAGTTACTAAAATGTTGCTGGACTAGCAGAATTACCCCATTCTGCCTTGCAGCAGTGGATGTTTCAATATCCGGGCTAACACCGTCTTTCTTCATGAGATGGGGTTCTGAGAACTCGCTCAAGGAACCAAAGCTAACAAAACCACAGTTTTTTTGAACGAATGAGCAAACCACAACAGAACCAAACTACATAAAAATGTGTACTTGGACAAGATGCCAAGAGTAGAAAGAAAATATGTGTTCATGAAAGATCAAGAATGGGGTGCAATTATAGAAATCCAATCCCATAAAACCAATGCCCTTACAATCTTGAAGAAGAAGAAACGAGAAGGAAAAAAATCATGTGTTATTACAAGATCAAGAAACAGACTGAAACAAACAAAATTAAGATAGCTGAAATAGAATCACGCAGATCCCATCAAACCAATTACAAAGTTTAAGGAGGTTAATCCCAGAAATCTCCATCTCTCGTTGAGAGTACTTGTCATCCTTAAGTCCAGCTATCTCATTCAATAGAGCAGTGAATCGGAGCTCCATGTTGTTGATGGATTCACCCTTCATCATCTTGAATGTATCAAATTTTTAACCCGCAATCGTCAGCTTATTGTCATTGATCTCTTTAAATCCACTAATTCGGATCTCTCACTCCGGGTGCAAGAAACCTACTTCCAGTTTGATGGTCTGTTACTTTCAGCTAGCAAGATCATTGTCCACGGATTGGCTAATCGTGATTGAATCACTTTGTTTTTAAATGGCGAAAACTTTGTCGCTTGCTTTTTTTTCTAACACTTAACTCTCACTTTCTGGGTGAGGGGTAAGGTTGAAGGTTGTTTCAATTAGATGAGCAGACTGTTACAATGAAGAACAGTATAAGGATCAACTTGCTCGATCTAAGCTTAGGATTTTTTTTACATGATAGACTTAGATCTAAGGGAATGTATGTGTGATCTCAAGTAAGAGATTGATGAACACTTGGACCTTGATTTCTTTGGTTATTTTGTTGCTAGAGTACTTGAGAGTGTGAGTTCTTGAGCCCTTTAGAGTTTGAGTTCATAGCGATTCGGTAACATTTTAAGGTTGATGATTTTTCTCTATTTATAGGCCTCGATCTGAAATAGAATCGTTGGAATTTGGAAGAGCACCTATCAGACTTTGACCCGTGGCGTTGACATTCTTCCCGTTTGAATTCGTAGGTTGTTATTGACCTATTGCTTTCGTCATCTGCAACCGTGTAAGAGAAACTCTGCGACATCGAATTTGTTACGTAGAGGTGTTAGAGTACGAAAGATTTTTTTTGTAGCCAGCAAGGTAAATTAGGTCGATGCTAGCTGCATTTATCATTGTTGTGTATATGTCAGTTGTCTAAGACATAGCTTTGTACAGTAAGACATAGCTTTGTACAGTTATGGCTATGTACTGGCTACATCATTCAGCTGGTATCTTACCGGCTGTCTTCTCTTCTTGCTGTCTCTTCGAACCCTTCTTCGATGCTTCGGCATTTGGCATATTTTTTAGGCTCTTGGTCCTAGCCGGAAGCTTCTTAGCTGGGTAACCGAAGCAATTATGGAGCTGATACATTGATGATTAGTTCTCTATTGTCATATACTTATAAATCAAAATGACTTAACTCCATAATAGTGGAGCAATCACCTATTACAATACATGATTCACTATTAGAGATTCTTATATCAATTGAAATACTTAGATTTTACCAAATATATTTCAACAAATATATCATTTTATATGTAATAAAATATAAGAAAACATTATTTTATGCATAAAAATATAATTATAAAGAAAATAATATTTATCCTTAATACTCTTAATTAATATTCTTTATAATAAGTTATGTAACATATTAACGAAATAAAAAATAGTTTGAATATTGATTCAAATCATTTAACCAAATTCTCATACCCACAATCTCCATATCTTCTTCCAATAACAACATAGGCCCACAAAACTCTGATTTTGGAATTTGAATTCTCTCCTCCCTAACTAAAAGAGACGTTACAAGATTTTAACCTTTTCTGCAACAATATTATTATTTTCTGTTTCCATATTATATACTCCATTGTTGAAAGTCAAATATGTATATGTCAGTATACACACTATTCTATTTTCTCTTTAATTTTTTATTCAGATCCAATTTCCATTGTCTCCTCATTGATTGCTCAAACCATTCCACCACTCAAAACTCTGTAAAGACAGTTCTAACTCATTCCTCTCTCCCTCACTCTCTCTCTCTCTCTCTGTCCAAGAACATCCGTTTTCTCGCTCTAAAGCTCTCAACTTCAACTCCAACGGGACTGACACATACATTTTGATGCTTATGTTGTTATGCAATAAGGAAGAGTTCAACAAGTCCTGATTTTTTGAAGTGGGTTGTGTGAGTTTTCTTGATTTCATATTGCCTTCTTCTGAATTTATGTTGAAAAGATCTGGTTTTTAGTTGCTTGTGATCTTAGCATATTACTAGCCGAATTGTGTTTATTTTCTATAATTGCATTCGAGCGCCATTTTAGCTGATCAATGTGTGATTTTGGTGTTTTATGCTGAACTGGTGTGTGATCTGAATTTAGCACCAGCAGTGTAAATGAAATACATTTGAAATACTGCAGTGTAAATTTAATTTGTTTTGCTGATTCTTGCATTTTATTTACGGCCAAATTCAGTTGAAAAACACAATTTCTTTCTTTCTTTCATTGTAGTGGTCAATGCCACTGTAGCTACTTGCCTGTTTCTCTAAGAGCTATCAATTAGTTATTAAGGTGATATTTCAGTTTGAAATATAGATATATTAGATCAATTCTGTTGACAAATTGTTCTCTTTAAAGAGTGTTCTTTTGACCGGTAATGATGATCATGTGGATCCAACTCTGGTGGATCATCTTTCTTTTAGGAAAGGTTTACAAGATGCAATATTATAAATATAAAGATTTAGAAAATGCATAAAGATAAACTTCGAGTTCAATACTCACATTGCAAAGCACCATTACGTTAAGCACAGACTTTTTCAGGGAAAAAAATGGCTTTTGGGACGAAGCTTGATCTTGCTAGATAGATTTGAAAATATTCAGCCAATTAGAATTCATACTAAGAAGAGGGCATCGGTTGGGTTGATCAGTAAAAAGAATTCTAAATATATGCATATACTTTTTGATCATTGGTCATAGAATATGAACACTTGACTTTGTTTTGTACTTCAAGGGTGTAGATTTTAGTAGCTCTGTTTTAGGTTATAGGAATCCTTTGGTACAGCTAAGGCATGCATACAAAGTACAACTATTTCATATGATTATTTGATATTGGACTGCTTACCATATTAATATTGCTTACTATGATTTGATAATGATTTGTTATACCGGTTTTCCAGAGAGATCTTGAATGCATTTGTCACTGTCCATAATTTAGTAAATGAATTAATTTGATTCTGACATTGGAGCTTCCAGAATGTGGTGATGTGAGATTTTTCTGTTTCTACTCCAAGCTTAGTTTGAAATGTTGCTCATTCTTCTTGTTGGTAGTTTAGTTTGAAAACTAATGTTTTGTGATTGTGACTTGCCAGTATGGGAATTGAGAAACAAGGCTCCAAAGGTGGAAACTATGTTGGTGGTTTCCTCCAGATGTTTGATTGGAATGCTAAGTCTCGGAAGAAGTTGTTTTCAAGCAAGTCAGAAGTACCTGGTATGATGGATGTTCGAATTCATTATTGCTAAATATTTGATAGCTTTCCTCTCCTTTGTGCATAACCTCCACATTTGTATGTTTCTATTGTGTATGTATGTGTAAAAAAAAATCATTCTTGACTTGAAATGGTCTAAATGCTGTGGTCTGTTTGATGTAGAGCAATCCAAACAGAAGAAAAGATGTGATGGAAATTTGCCAAGGACCCATCTTGCCATGGTAAGGATGTTGACAACATGGAATGTTGTTTGTTTCTGATTTAGGAATTTAAAGATCCTTTGTTCTTCTTTATTTAGATGGACATGGATGAAAATGCGGCTGGATCCAGTGTAGGAGGAAGCAGTGATCACAGCTGCATTTCTTCGCTCGTTGATGAAGACTTTTATGGGACGAAGGCGCCTGGAGTTGTTGCAAGGCTTATGGGATTGGATTCCTTGCCAAAATCCAGCATGCTGGAGCCTTACTCTACTCCACTTTTCAGTTCTTGCTCACTTCGTGATGCTTATTACCAAACCAAAAACCACGAATGCCCTCAGGACAGCAGCCTGCAGGGTTTGTATAACCGGAATGAAATGGAGCTCAACTATCCAAGGGTGATGCACAAGCCAATCGAGAAATTTCAAACTGAAATCTTGCCACCTAAATCAGCTAAATCAATTCCAATCACACACCATAAACTTCTATCTCCTATAAAAAGTGCTAACTTTATCCCACCTAAGGATGCTGCTCACATAATGGAGGCAGCAGCAAGGATTATTGAGCCGGGACCATCTCATTTGAGTACAAAGACGAAGTTGCCTCCGGTAGGAGCTTCTTCAGTCCCTTTAAGAGTAAGGGATTTGAAGGAGAAGGCTGAAGCAGCACAAAAACCATCAAAGATTTTTGAAGGTTCTCAAAGAAAAGCTGAATCCAGTCTTAGGGGAAACTCAATGGTTAAGAGCTGGAATGGATCAGTTGATGCAATTCCAATAAGGGTAATGCCTGATTCAGATGGAACATCGTCTAATGGTGTGAAAAGTAAAGGAAAGTCTATTTCATTGGCTTTACAGGCAAAGGCCAATGTTAAGAAGAGAGGGGGCCTAAGTTTGAATGGCAACAGGAACATTGTCAGCCAGAAAGATTTGTGTGAGCTCAGTCCCAATCATCCCTTGAAAAGCCAGTCAACTACACTCAGTCCCAATCATCCCTTGAAAAGCCAGTCGACTACACAGAAGAATATGACAAAGAAACAATCTATGCAAAATGGTTCAAGTGTGCTACGACAGAACAATCAGAAGCAAAACTGCATTCTTGATAGAGGAAAGTTGTCTTCAAAATGCAACTCGAAAGGAGGAAAAACACCCTGTCGAGAATCTTTCTCCACTAGGCAACGAAATTCTAGCAAAGTTTCCAGCACCTCTAGAGTTAATTCAAGGAAGTTGAGCTCAGAGGTTAAAGATGACAAAGGAGAAGCATTGCCTTCTTGCAAAGAAATAGTTACTAGCAAGAAACGGTCTGTAGATGGGAGTTACCACTTGGGTAAAAATCAAGCTGTTCAAAACTTGCAGATGGATATAAGTGGGAAAGGCATTCAATCTAGGGATATTACAGATAGGCAGAGTAGTTGGGATCAAGATAGTGGAGGGACTGGAACAGATGTCGTTTCTTTTACTTTCACGTCTCCAATGACACGACTGGGATCAGATTCTTTGAGGCCCGGAGAGGCTGGGGAAACTCATAAAATCTTGTCAACAGGCTATCAAAGTAAAAGATCACTCATAAGCCCTGATGGCATGAGTGGTTCGAGATTTTCTTTCTATGGACATAATGTTAAGGGAGGTGATGCATTAAACACTCTTTTGGAGCAAAAACTAAAAGAATTGGCTGATAAGGTAGAATTCCCCCAACAAAATTCCCGAACGGGTTCTAATGATATGGTGCCTAGTCATGAGGCCTCAGTGAGCTCAAGCATGCCAGAATCATGTAAAGCCAAAGATGGGGTGCACACAGTTAATACAGTAAGCCAACCTAACTCTAATTCATGTTTTATATTCCAGCTTTCAAGGGTATAATGACTGTAGAATTTGTGTAGTGACTTATGAGAAAGAGAAGTTTGTCATAGTTCTCACTTATTCACAAAAGCTAATCATATAAATCTAATGTTATAATTAGGTTGGGCTAGAAGAAACCAGCACTAGCGATGGCAATATATCTAGAGCCAGAAAGTTACTTGATCACCGGCTTCCTAGTCCAGTTTCAGTTCTTGAACATTCTTCATTTCCAGACAGTTGCAGTTCGTCAGATACTGCAGACAGTAACAGCACTAGAGGTAAGAGTCTAAGGCTACTAATGCTTATCTGCATCATTACATCGACAAACTCAGTTTTGATTTCGGATTGCAGGCAGCAAGCAGTGTTCATCAATCCAAACTATGGAATTGCTCGACTCTTTTTCCTTGAAGACGTATCTGGCAGTTGAACCAGATGCTGAGTTATCAGACTCAGCTTCATCTACTTCTATTGAAACTGTGCCAAAAAGGCGGGAGATTATTTTAACCTCAACTGACAATGCGAATCCTAGTAGGTGGGAATTCAAGTATGTGAAGGAGATGTTATCCAATATAGAGCTGAAGTTCAAGGACTATGCAGTAGGCAGAACTCAAGGCATGGTAAACCCTCATCTTTTTAATCAGCTAGAAAGTTGCAATCAGTTCTTGAATAACGGTGGAGACATTCCCATGATAGACAAAAGAGTTTTGTTCGACTGTGTCAGTGAATGCTTAGACCTGAGGTGTAGACAGTATGTTGGCGGGGGATACAGATCGTTGGCTAAGGGTCTGTCGTTGGTTAGACAAGAGGAGATATTTGCTCAAGAAGTCCTCAGAGAAATCTCTGGTTGGAATGCAAACATTGGAGATTCCATGATAGATGAACTTGTAGATAAGGACATGAGCAATCAATATGGTAGATGGGTTGACTTTGATGTCGAAGCATTTGAACTTGGGACACAGATTCAGTCCCAGATTCTTAATTCTTTGATAGATGAAGTGGTAGCTGATACATTGATGCTTTAGCAATCAGAGCTGAAATCATACCTTCAACTTTCGTTGTAAGCTATTCTTCATTTATCTCTTCCGTTAAAATCGTGTATTCTTCTTATAATGTAAATATTTACCTCATTGCAATCAATCATGCTTCTTTATTCAAAATGCGCATGAATCTTGCATTATACCAATGTTGTGAAGATCATGAATGAAAAGACGTTCAGTTCAGGAAAATGCTCAGACACACTTCATCTACTTCATGATAATTTCTAGCATTCTTTTTTTTTATATTATTATTCTAATGCTCGTGTCTGTCCTATGACGAAATGAAGATCTCATCCTCTTCACGCCACCGATTGAGCTCGCTTTGAATGGTTGTGATCCCACTGCAGTCTGCAACACGTCATTTGTGAAATAGGAAGCGAGTGGTGATGAACAAACATACAGGTTTGCAGAGGGTCTAAGTCTGAGCTCCAACACTATCCAAGGGTGACATACAAGCCAACCGAGAAATTTCAACCTGAAATTTAGCCACCTAAATCATCTAAGCCAATTCCAATCACCCACCATAAGCTTCTATCAGCTATAAAGAGTGCAACAGCAAGGATTATTGAGCTGGGACCATTTCATGTGAGTACAATGACGAAGCTGTCTTTGGTAGGAGCTTCTTCAGTCCCTTTAAGAGTAATGGATTTGCCGGAAAGGCTGAAGCAGCTGAAAAACCATCAAAGATATTTAAAGGTTCTCGAAGAAAAGCTGAATCCAATGCTGTTAAGAATCTTAGGGGAAACTCAAGGAAACTCTATTTCACTTGCTTTACAGGGAAAGCCGATGTTCAAGAGAGAAGGGGGCATAACAGTGAATGGCAACATATTTAGAGCCAGAATGTTACTTGGCCGCTAGCTTCCTAGTCCAGTTTCAATTCTTGAAAATTCTTCTTTTGCAGACAGTTGCAGTTCATCAGATACTGCAGAGAGTAATAGCACTAGAAATAAGAGTCTAATAAGGGTACTAATGTTTATCTGCATCATTACAGTAATAAACTCACCACAATTTCACAATTTCTTCAAATTCTCTCTAAATACTCCAAATTTTCTCTAAAATCTAGTAAGCATGAATCCATATGAATACGAAGATGGCAATTTCTCCAACGAAAGTGGATCCAAGGACGAGTCCACCAATATTTTTGAGATGATTAGCAAAGTTGGGACGGTTGTAAGGGATTATATGGAGGAATTGGAGGCGGTCAATGAACCCGACCAAGGTCGTACATCTATCGGGATCGAGAAGGAGCAGTCGCCCACCTCGTGGAGGATTATTTCACCGACAACCCTCGATGGGGATTAGGTGTGTTTCGCGTTGATTTCGTATGTGCAAGGATTTATTAATGCATGTAGAAAATTGGGAAAAAACGTAGCCAAAGTTGAAGTGCAAAAGATGAGTTGGATGCCACGTAAGCAAAAAGCTAACGCCGTTTTACAGATGATGACAAAATGTATTCAAATAAAACGTCATCGAAATAGCTTGTATCATTTATGTTAACTTAATTTTTTTATACCAACATAAAACAATAATGAATCATTTTATAGTGTAATTACTCTTTTAAAAGATTCTATCTTCTTTCTCTCCCCTCTCTCTCTCACACACACACAAAGATTTTATAGCATTTCTCTCATCTCTCTCTCACGCACACACGGAGTAGTACTTCCTTGATTGTCCAAGGAAGTCAAGCCCACCAGCCAGCCAATCCACCTACCTAACTACCATCCAAATAACACACACACACACACACTCTCGTGTGTTATAAATTCCCACTCCCGCCTTCCTCAGGTTTGCCTTCTTTTTACGTGTTCCGCTGTAATTCTCGATTCTTGGATCTATTTTTTGGTCATTTGTTGGGGGGTGTTCTGTGATTCGTATCTATTAGTGTCATTGTTGGAGAATTGGAAAAGGTTGGATTGGATCTCTGCCCATTTCTATGTCTTTTTCGATGTTTACGAGGTAGCATCATTCAGTGATTTCATGTTTGCTCAACTGGGTTCAATTTAAATTTATTTGAAGCCGATCTTAGTGCTTCTTCAAAGGTCACTCAACCATTCTGGAAAAAGCAGAGCTTTTTTTGCATTCTTTTTTTCACGTGTAAGGTTTGGTGGGTTTATGGTTAATGTGGCATGATCTGTTGTTTGGTACATTCTTGGTGTGAGTTTTGCAGTTGCCTTGCAATTGATTTGTTTGAGCTATAGATCTCTGAATGAAGAATTGATGGAAAATAGTTGTATTCGAGCTTATATTGAGACATTGCTAGTTAGGAGGATGTTAGTAGGTGTTTCGTGATGGTTTGGTCATAAATTGTGTTTATTTTGGTGATTTATAGGGATCCATGTATAAAACAACTCCTTGTGTTGGAGATTAATTGTAAACGTCTTGCCAATTGTTTAGTCGAACTTAGCAGCAACTAAACTTGCATTTCGATTCACTTGTGATGTATATATATATCTTTGCTTGATTGCAGTTTCAGCAATTTATTTGAATTTCTCACAGTGAATAACTCTAGAAGTTACAGTTAGACAGATTTTCTTGTTTTCGCCCAGGATTCTTCCTAAAGAAAGCAAATAGAATTATTATTTTGTGTTTAAGAATTTCGAATTTATTATTCTTTTGATTATTT
>JAYDZE010141906.1:0-22729 GCA_034509125.1 Monilaria moniliformis
CGAACTTGAATTTCCAATTTATTTATATATTATTATTTATATTAGTAAAAATCTAATGCATATATATATATATATATTAAATATAAATTGAAGGGTTAATTTTATTTAATTTTTTTATGGTTATCAGTTTTATCAAAAATATTATTAAAGTGTCAAATCTGTTATCAAATAAGGCGAATGATATGTAATAGTTGCACCTGGGGCCATTCCATCGGACTCCAGGTTATAGGCTAATCGGCCCGAAATATTATCAGGTTATAAATTTTCAATTATAACCCTTTAAAACTAACGAGTTAGTCAGACCAGCTCAGTGAATTCGGACTAGACTAACATCCGTAGATCTACCTCTTATTAATCCACGCACTTTCTCGACAAGCTTTTGTTAACTTTAAGTTTCCGTCATTTTTATGATTGTAGATCTTTTTAATTTTGTCTATATCAAGAATAACTTTAGCTTTATGCACAATACCTCTCATCTTTGACTTGAAATTGACAGATTTTCCCTCTGCAACTTGTTTCCTAGCTGTTTTCCAAAGATACCTGATTGTCCTCGTTCATATACCAAGCATATCAGCTGCTTCCTTTTGTACTCCACGTTGCAGAGTGCCACTAAGCCTATTTTGAAAGCCACTATCTCAAAATGTTTATTTTTTTCTTCAGTCGTGAGTTTTTTGGCCTAGCTCTTGGATCTACCATTTCTAGTAACGGCCTTGTATCTTATGGAGGTAATGGCCTTGTATCTCATAGAAAATATTGGTAGGGATGCCAATGGGCTAGATTTAGACCGGATCTTGATAGGTCTAGATCTAAATCCAAAAAAATTGGCTTGGCTTTGGATTTTTGTCGGAGTGGAGAAAAGAGAGAGAATAGAGGCGCAAGTGGAAGTCGAGGATTTTTTATGCGCGAGTAGAAGTCAGCAAATTAGTCTCAATAGAAAATACTAGGGTTAGGATAATTGTACTAAAAATTGAAATATAAAATACGTATAAATATTATGAATTAAATAGATCTTAGGTCGGTCTTCACTAGATCCGACTTTAAAGAATTATACTCCAAAGTCAAATCCAAAAATTACTAAAATGATCCAGATTCGTTTCAAATCCATCGGATTTTATTCTTGAAAGATTCAAATCCTAAAAAATAGATCTGGATTGACGAATTTGAACTGAAACCAAGATCCATTATCATCCCTAATTGTTGGCCAATATTTGAATCAAAAAAATTGTAATGAGATTAAATTTCCCATTTTCTAATATGT
The DNA here is from genome assembly GCA_034509125.1 of Monilaria moniliformis. Lineage (NCBI taxonomy): Eukaryota > Viridiplantae > Streptophyta > Magnoliopsida > Caryophyllales > Aizoaceae > Monilaria > Monilaria moniliformis. The sequence continues at coordinate 1,259 of JAYDZE010141906.1, forward strand.
TACTGTGGTAGTGGTCTTTTTAATTAGTGCTCAATGTAAATTCATTGAACTTTTTCATTTCAAAATGAGATTTTTATTTTATTCATAATAAATCTTATCAACGAGGAAATATCAAATTTTACTGTTAATTTGTACGGATGGAACATTGATTTTGGGATAAAACAAGTTGCAATTTACACGTTTCTTCCAAATGCGGGTGCCCTGATGATTGAACAAAACCTCTGCAATATATTTCACTATAATTTATTTCAAAAATATTAAATATAATAAGCTTGATAATTATGAAAATAATTATGTTAACAATAAAATATTTAATATATAAGTGAAAATATATTTTATAGTGCAATTTTAATATTTCTCTTAAAAAACACAAACATATGTAATGTAATTTTAATATAAATTTGATTGGATTAGATTAGTATATGATAATCCCTTCAATAATTATTATTTCGAAGCCATATTTATTAAAAAAAATTAATATTGAAGCATTTATTATGAATTTGGCACTTTAAATGCAAATAATCATGGTGGAGATTTAAAGGATCTTCTTGGCTAACGAGCCAAATCATGGTTAAAAGCTATACATTCATAATTTTTAAATGTGTGAACTTTATTTTTACTCTTTAGAAAATATTGTTCTTATTTTTACGGTTTCTGGAAAATATTATTAACGTGAATAGTCCATGGAAAATAGATATAATATCATTTGAAGTGCTTTTACACTTTTTATACTTTTTCGATTTTTTTAGGTTGAATTGCGCTTTTTGCCTTAAGAACTATTTATCACGTTCTCTCTTTCTCTTTAGTCTTACAACATTTTCTCTCTTTTATATTTTCTTTCTCCACTCTCTCTTTCTCTTCTGCAAATTCTTTTTTTTTTCTTTTTTCAAATTCTTCTTTTTCCAACTTTTTTTTTCTCTTTCTTCTTCTGCATTTTTCCATGCTCAGAATAATAAATTGACCAATAATTCTGAAGGTGATTATTCAACATGTTTCTAACAAGTAATCTAGTGGGGTTTCTAGAGTGTGTTTTGGCAGAATTTTTTGCTTTCATAAGAGATATCTTCAACTCTTCATCGTCCAAACAGCATTTTAGAGCCAATCTAAAACAAAATAGAAACAAAACTCAATTAAGGTTTAATATGTCGACTTCCAACATGCTCATAAACCAGTTGAGCAGAAAACATCTATTTAGGCCATCCACAACTCAACCCCAAAAATCCAATCACTCCATTTTTCAGTTTCCACGCCAGCATTTTACTTTTCGGTCACAACACCTAGGCCACAAAATTCCAACCTCAAATTCAGCCACAATCTCATTTTTTCATTTCATCATTTTTTATTATACTTCAATTTCACATATATATATATATATATATATATATATATATATATATTTAAATTACGATATTTCTAAAATCAGAATAAATGACTAAAATTCAAAAATTGCTTAGTTAAAATTCCTTAACATACCAAAAATTACATTAATTAAATATTGAAACTTACATAATTAAAATTCATAAGATTAAAAAAATACAGAAAATTACATAATTAAAAAATATTAGATCTAAAGTCGTAGTTTTTTTTAGAAGTAGCTTGACCCACTAATCACAAATTTTCAATATTAAAATTAAAGGTAATTCACTAATATTACGAATTTTGGCCGAATTTTGGATTTTCCCACGAACTTAAAACTTGGTCATAAAAATCATGAACTTTGTTGTTGTTTGAGATATCTCACGCTTGACGATTTCGGCAAAATCAATTCCTATGTAGCTTGTCGAATAATCTAGATAGCCCAAAACGACGTTGTTTTGGCAACTAGGAATGTATGCTAGACCGAAATGACGACGTTTTGGTCAAAAAAGTTTTTTTTTTTTAAAAACAAAATTAATTTCAATATTTCTCTCTCCCTAAACAATGGTGTCCCTCACTACCTCAAGCTCTTCCCTCTCTTTCTCATTTACCATTGTCGCTGCTCCTTCTCTTTACCGGCGAAGCTGCCGCAATCGTCGTATGCTATTTCCCTTATCCCACGTCTCTCTCTATCTCGCTAAACACAGAAAACCGCACACAAACTCATAGAAACTTCCAAATCAATTCCTCCCAAAGTCGATTCCTCCCAATATCGATTTCTTCCACAATCGCATATTGCATTTGAATCAACTAGTAATCAAATCCTCCCAAAATCGAATACTCCAAAAATCGCAAAAAAACTCGCAGAAACATATTTAAGATCTCAATTAGTAATCGATTCCCTCCCAACTACCTCTCATTCTGAAGTGCTCTATGCATGCGGCATTGTGAACGGAGGGAATTGGCGTGTAGACTGTGTGAGGGAAAGACGGTGAACGACGACATGGGAGGCGACGAGCTCTAATCTTTACACCAGTGGAATACTTCTACGATGGAGCGTGGAGGGAAGACATATGCGGCTTCTCGAGAAAGAAGGAGACGTCGCATAGTAGGTCAGGAGAATGGGGGGCGTGAAGGATCTGTGCGAGGACGAGTTGCGCGATAGACGTTGCGAGGACGAGTGGTGCGGTCGACTCTGCGAGGACGAGCGGCGTGCGGCTAAGGTTTAAGGAGGGGGGCGACGGACTTCACAAGGATGAGCGGTGTGGCAAATCTCAAGCAGCGTTGCGGCTGATGGAGTGGGCGCTCGAGCAACATGACGAAGAAGGAGAGCGGCGCGCAGATTGGGTTTAGGTAGGGATGCGACGGACTGCATGAGCATGAGCAGCTGTAGCACGACGGAAGGTGGAGGCGGCGCGGGAGAAAGAAGGTGGTGGTGGGAAGAGATAGAGGGAGGGAGGTGGCTAGGGTTTGTGTGAGATTTTTTATTCTTATTTTCTGTTTTACTTTCATATTTTATTTCAGTTTTTGTCATGTCATGCCACGTAATATCCACATGAGTAGTAATTAGGGCACGTTAGAATTGCTCAAGGCCACATAGGAATCAATTTCGCTGGAATCAATTATCGTGGAAAATTCTAAACAACGGCAAAGTTCATGACTTTTACAACCAAATTTTAAGTTCATGGAAAAATCTAATGTTTGACAAAAAATTTTGATATTAGCGACCAACTGCCCTAAAATTAATTAAAAAAATTATTAAATTCGATATTTTAAAATGTATATACATATATAGGCCACTATACTCTCCACAGTGCCGCCGCGTCAACCACAACTTGGTAATTAGCCGCAATCGCAGCTTGCACCGCACTCACCGCGCACCCATCGCTCCCTACAATGCAGCCGCATCGCAGCGCCCCTGCCGCAGCCGCATTTTTTCTGCATTGCAAATACTTTTATAAAAAAAGATAAGCTGACAACAATGTTGTGCATAGTGGTGGCAAATGATTACAAAAATCTCTTTTACAGAGTGTGTAGTGCGTACAAAATGGCTCTGCCAGAGAATTTTGATAGTTGTTACCGTCACTGCAACTTCACCGACAATTTCAATCCTGCTACTTCCAGTTCCAAATGCCATTTCACCTTCTTGTAAGTATTCGTGTGTTGCAAAATCTGAAATTTGATTTTGTGTAATTTGAATGCTATAATGAACAGTTGTTGGACATTGTTGACTATAATGTAATAGGAAATTTTGATTTGCAGATGTCAATAGCTACATATACCAAGGTTTTGGTGGTGATAATATTCGATTGGGCCGCGAAAGTGTTGTTTGGTTGCTCTGCTGGTGACTTCTTTTACTTTGCCAAGACTCATCCATATTTATGTATGTTTGTGTATCAATTTTTTTTACAATTTTAAGCTCATCATGTTTTTGCACATTTTTCTGAGAAACAAAAGACTAGTAGAATTTAATTAGTGATTGATTATAGATTTTGGTGTGACTTTTACAGATACAATAGCCAACAAGGCTCTTGATGTGATCTTCATCGGCAGCTTACGACAGTTCAGGAACGCAGCAGAAACTAGCGGAAAGACACCAATAGGGATCGTACTCCTTGATTAAGACTCTCGAACAACCATAGGCAAGAACGTAAAGACGAGACCCTATGATCCAACGAACAAACCCTCGAAGAACTGTAGCCAACAACGTACACACAAGCCCCTATGACCCAATGAGAAACTATCACTCGAAGATTGAGATCGGGTGGAAACCGACACCTTTGGTTAGACCCTCAAAGAAAACTATAGGTAATAACGCATAAAAACGAGCCCCTATAATCCAAAGAACAACTCTAAAAATGAAGAAGAATGTTGTTGATAGAAAACACTACAAACGGGGATGGTGAACCCATTTGATAAGTCTGGTAAACACACGGTTCGAGCACTTAGCTCCAAAGAGACGCAGGAGAGAGAGAGAGAGAGAGAGAGAGAGGTTTAAAACTTACATAATATAGTTTTATTAATGATCAAGCTCTTCCAAACCATTGCATAGGTAGACCTATTTATAGGTGCTGAAAAACTTATTCTAAAAGGAAAATAAAAGCATAAAAGGAAATTTTATTCTAGATGGAAAGCCAATCAAATAAGGTCAAATTTTTTATTTACTTATCTATTCAACTAGGAAAGATAATAAGTACCAAATCTATTAAACTACGAAATATAATAACTACCAAAATAAATTACTACTGCCATAAATTCGTTCATTAAGTCCTAAATTTCATGGGGCTCAATTTCAAAAAATCAATGCACATCTTCTTCAAATTGTGACCCACTTGCATGCAATTAAATGAATTAGGATAGATCCGATGATCACATCATTCTTCTCTTTTTGGAAAAGTTGTTCTCAAATCCTCGTTGTTTTCTTTTTCCATGGCCTATGTTTCTTCACCACCTGCTGGAGTGCTGCTGCAATTCCATTTCCTACATTCTCTCTCTCTCTCTCTCTCTCTCTCTCTCTCTTAGTATATGAAAAGTGACTCAAACTAACTGACTTTTTCTTTACTTTTTTTATGTAAATAAAAGACTCTTTAATAAATAAATAAACTAAGATTGACTCTTTTTTTGTTTTTTTAATGATAGAATACAAACGAAAAGCATTGGTGGTCCCTTGGTGTGAATCTAGGAACTAGATAGGGGTATGAACCAAATACAGGGTGTCTTTTGGCTCTGATACCAGATGATGTGATCCTCGCCAGCAGCCTACAGCGACGGGAACACATAGTCTAGGATCATCGCAGAAACTAGCGGAAAGAAACCAATAGGGATCGCACTTCTTGATTAAGACTCTCGAACAACCATAGGCAAGAACGTAAAGATGAACTCGTATGATCCAACGAGCAAACCCTCGAAGAACCGTAGGCAAGAACGTATAGGCGAGCTCCTATGACCCAATGAGCAACTCTCACTAAAAGATTGAGATCGGGTGGAAATCGACACCTTCGGTTAGGCCCTCAAAGAAAACTATAGGCAAGTATGCATAAAACCAAGCCCCTATAACCCAAAGAACAACTCTAATAACGAAGAAGAAGATTGTTGACAGAAGACGCCACAAACAGGGATGTTGAACCCATTTAATAAGTTTAGTAAACACACACTTCGAGCACTTAGCTCCAAAGAGATGCGGGGGAGAGAGTTAAATCTCACACGATATAATTTTATTAATGATCAAGCTCTTCCAAACCATTACATAGGCAGCCCTATTTATAGGTACTGGAAAATTTATTTTAAAAGGAAAATAAAAATATAAAAGGAAAATCTATTATGGAATGAAAGTCAATCAAATAAATAAAAACTTTTCATCTACTTATCTATTCAACTAGGAAAGATAATAACTATCAAATCTATTAAACTATGAAATATAATAACTACCAAAATAAATTACTACTGCCATAAATTCGTCCATCAAGCCCTAAATTTCATGGGGCTCAATTTCAAAAATGACCACACATCTTTTTTTAAATTGTGGTCCGCTAATAAATTAGGATCAATCTGAAGATCACATCAGCTCCAGAGGGAGAGATGTTGACAGTGACATTATCAAAGCCAAAGAGAATGGCAATGCTCAGCACCTGCAAGTGGTATCAGTTGTGCCTATGCAAACTAGTTTTCAACCAAATCTAGTTTCAATTATAAGCGACAGTGAATACGAATCTATCCAATTTTACCTGTAAAGCAGACTTACGCAAAATTTGAGTGTTGAGTATCAAATTCTCGAGCTTATGCATGGAATTTCCTTGGAAAGAATCCTATGTGTAGCCAATTTTAATTTATAAACTCGACAACTAAAAATAATTATTAATAAAATTATTAGTTTTTATAAAGGAGAGAGAGCGTAGGTGTAACACAAGTCTCGAGGAAGAAAAATAATGTTAGGGTATATACTGAAAAGCAAGCTTTGAGCTGCTTTATATTTGTAAATCCTTATTTTCCAATTTATGAGAAGATTATTGCTTTGTAACATTGATTTGCTTTTCATATTGTTTTTTTTTTAATTCGTTATGATTAAACAAATAAGTCTAAGTCTTTTGCATTATAGACTAAGTGGTGATTAGGTTATCACTGAAGGTTCCTCAGTCAGTTTCTTGCAAAAGAAAAACTAAGTTTCACAACCTAGATAGACTTAGACAATCTACGTGAAAGGTTGCAGTGTCAGTCCAAAACGTTTACTGGCCTTGGTAAACAAAAGACACTGGTGTGGCATAGCACTGAAATGATTCACGTAAGATAAGTCTTTCTTGCTGATTACTGAAAGACGAGGTCTCAGTGATATTTATTTCTTAAACTTTGCATGTAACATTGAACATACGTTATTGATTTTGCATTGCTTTAATTTATCAAAAGGTGCGGGCATTTCGTAGCCAAAGAATCTTGATATCTAGGCAGTGGTAATTAATGACTAAGAGGTGCTAAGATTGTTATTGCACTGAATCGTATCCCAGGAGAGTCCGGGTTGATAATATCCCCAAGAGGAGTTCAATAAAATATTTTATTATACAGAAGCCCAGCCGGCTTGATTTATTCCAAAGTATAATAAATAGAGAATTTTGAACTGGAGCACTCTTGGTAAAAAATATTCATTAATAAAAACCAGCAGCAAGTTTAAATGAATTAATGAATATTAGAATCTTAAACACGGAAAATAAATTTATTAAAAAGAAAGCCCAGATTTTCTGTAATTTGAATTTGGACGGGTAAACCAATATTAATTTTTATAATAGTACAAATTAATATTCTGTTCGTCTTATATTAAATTGATGCTCAATTTAATTAGTAAAGCCCAACAGAGAGGCCCAATCCAAATTTCCCTGAATTCCTAATCTGGCCCATTATAACTCTATATATAAGAGAAAAGAATGAAGATAACTCACTTTAACCTACACCCAGCTAGCAATTTCGAAAATTATACTAGCACACACACTACATATTTTCAAAAATTGCTAGGTTTTAAATCTAATTCTTTGTTATCTTCTTTCTCTTTGAAGTCCTATAGGTTTGATAGGTATTGTTCCACCACAATATTTAAACCTAGGAATAGAGAACGGATTAGAAGATCTAAGGTTGAAATCATTCAACTCACGTAGAGAATGAGCAAGCCATCGTTGAATCTTTGGAGATTCAACAAGGTAAAATTTTAAAACCAACTAGAAGCATGTTTTATGATTTAAAACTCCTTTAATGCATGCTTACTTGCGTTCTAGTGTAAAGTATGATGATTTAATTGGTAAAAGTTTTCTTATATTAACCTAATAGATCCCGGAAAAAAAATTCCTTCAATGGAATATTTAAAACCCCAACAATGAATTTGCAGAAGAAGAAAAATAATTTGCAAAAGAAAGAAAGGCAAAAAGGTTGTTTTAAAATTTGTATTTTACACGTGCTTACGGCGATTAGATAGGAAAGTATAGATTGGGATTGCATAAATTTATCGATGTCTCATTTCTCAATCGTCTCATTATCAAGAAAGATCCAAATTCTTCGGATGCCAGCTAAAACCAATTTGTAAATGGTCGGTATATCTCCTCCGCAATGGAAGTAGGAGGAATGAGTTTCCATGATTCTGTGAATGCGTAAATACAAGTTCAATAAAAATTGAAGATGGGACAAACAGAAATGAGCTTACAAGTGGAAATCATTCATCTCAGCAATCACAAATATTTTTTTCGACCTTATGCTTCGTTCCACTATAACCAACACCTATCAATTTTTATTTATTGTTTTTTTTTAAACCAACACCTATCAAAATTCTGGCTACAATTCTTCCAAAACTAGCAGTCCGAAGAATCAGTATTTTTGTTTTTTATTATTAACGATTGCATGACAGAGACAGACAGAAACAAGGCATCGCAAGATTGCATGACAGAGACAGAAACAAGACATCGCAAGATTTATTTATTTTTTCTTTTTTCCTTACAGAAGAAAGCAAAAAAACAACAACAAAAGTTAGCAAGTTGGATCAAAACTATCAAGAAGTTCAAGACATGGTGTATACATACTGAATTACAAGATTTGCAACTTTTCTCCCTCAGCATATTATTAGCTTGCTCCCTTGTTTGCTTTCTTGCTTTTCTTCTGTTTTTGCTTAAGCTGTGAAAGGCCTGCTGCTGAAACCTTTACATTACCAAGTATAGCAGCAACAAGCTCAGGATCTGTGCAAGCCTTCATTAGTTCCTTCTCTCTGCTTGTTGCCTCAGGCATGTGACTGAACAGGTTCATCGCCATCCTGGCAGCTGCATGCCAAACACATTCTTATCTGAATACATGATCGAACTAAATGGAAAAGTAACTATAACTTTCTCAAGTCTTGTCGAATCAAAATATGCATCTGGATAGTAAAATTAAATGACAAGGAACACTCAGACATAATACCTTTTCCTTTCTTCAGTGTGCCAGGAATTATCTTGACACGGTATTTATATGATTGTAGAGCATTATAAGGGGCGCAGACAGGTACTGCATAGAGTAAGACGTCGCTAGGGACTGGGTTTCCAGTCAGATAGTCCACATCATTTAGTTTCTCTTTCTCTTCTTCACCAATCTCATGGATATCATCTTCCTCCATCATCACTCTGTCCATCTCACTTTCAGCACTCTCAATCTTGCCACCTGCTTTGCTCCTCTGAGTATCATCTAGATGTTCCGGACATTCCCGTGATGTATGACCTACTCTTTTACATTTATAACATATCTTCACAGCATCTGCGGCTCCTGAAAATATGGAGGGGGGGAAATGTTTGTATTTGAAATTCACGATTAACAGAATATCTCCGCAACATCAAAAGATTAAAGCACAGATGTATTATCATCAAAATGAACTAAGAATTGGGTTCGGGGGAGGGAAGGGGAAATGCATAATATTGACGAAAAGAGGGAAAATGCCATCGATTGTTTATGGAATTTTGGAGATGTCTGTGAAAGACCGAAAGTTTCTCAGAAGGTCTAGAAGACTCCCAAAACAGTGATCAAATGGAACTAGATAAGGTTCCACAGAGTGAACTTTTGTGGAAAGAGTTAACATATTTAGACAGATAGGAGTAAATCAGAGGAAAATAAGTATTCAATTATGCATAGTACGAGATCCATTTTGTCATTTGTCGGACAACTAGGTCCGAAGAAGCAAGTCTCAGAATGCAAACAGAACCAATCAAAAAGCCAATGGGGTAGGGAAAATGGGAGACCAAAAAAAACAAGAAACCCAAGAACAGTTTCACAAGGTAATCATGACACTGAAACGCAAATATATAAAAATTCTCTTGTTTTATATCTACATAAACATTTACCAGTAGTGGGCTTGACAACTTTTTCCGCTACGGTCTTTTCATTCTCAGAATTCTCGATGTTCTTTTTTGATTTCCCGGCAGCCTGCAGATAAATTATGAAATCAATAAACAAGAAATCTGTGAGGCATGATAATAGTACTAGTTTTACAATGGTTTACAAAGAAATACAGCCAGTAACTGAAAGCTCAACAATCATCCTTATTTTTGTGTGAGCGTGCATAAGATGGATCATACTTTCCAGCAGTGGCAATAACCAGAATTCAGCTTTTTATGAGAGGATCAGCTGCTTCAATATCATTTAAAGGACGCATATTACAAAGCGAGGGGTGTAGAACCACCCACTAGACAATAGCATATATAGATAATACGTAGTTCTGTAATATAAAAGGTTAATTTTATGTATTAATACTTACACCCAACAAAGCCATTCTAATGTTCCTCTCCTCCTCGTCTTGATCAGCATACTTTTCCTTTATCTTCTTTAGTTTTCCTCTCTGCCCACGGCTAGTTTTTCCAATCGCGGGCTTTGATGTTTTAACATCATTGTCTGGCTGGCTTACAGGGTAGTGATTTCCTTCTGCTTCCTTTTCATGTCCAGCAGGTGCGACTGGACCATCTTTCTGACCTTTCTTGAGCTTTCGTCTTTCAGCTTTTGTAAGATAAGGTTTATCTCTCTGCGCTGATTTTGTCATTTCATGGTCCTGTTCTTCCACAATATCTTCTTTTGAGGGTTGGAGCCCATAATTCTTAGCAGGTGCAGTACCGGGTCCAAGCTCAAGGGCTCTATCAATCAGATCCTGCAAATCTGGCATAACAGCAGCAGCTTTGCTGGAGGAGTCACGTTCTTTGGCATTACCAATGGAAATTCCCGAAGTAGTAGTTTCATTAGAAAAGCCCTGCTTGACAGCTACTTCAGAAACCTCCAGGCCTCTGGATGAGGCTTCTAAGGACAAGCCCTCCCCTAGTGGTCTTTCTAATGACAAATTAATGAGGCTTGATGAGTCTGATTCCTTCTCACCTGATACTTCCTTCTCAGAATCAGAACCAGAGTCAGATATTTCTTTGAAAGGTTCACTTTGCTCAGTATCGTCAATTCCTTCCTCTTCTCCTCTTACTCTTCTTTCATTCAGATGAGATCCCAAAGAACTCTCATCCAAGCGAAATAATATTCCGAAACCCATAATAAGAGGATGAGGAGGGAGAAAATTCTTTTTACCACGAATCATGAAGCTTCCAGCAGTAAGATATTCCCCTGTAGGAGCTGTTTTACTAACCTGGTGAGGATACACCCACCAAGCACTAGTAACAATCTTTGAGTCCCAAGCCTGGCTGTGGCACACCTAAATAAGAAAGGAAGATGGCTAATTTACTTACCTTGTGCTGCAGAGAAGATATCACAAATTAATAGCAAGGATATTGAAACTTACTGTAAAACATCCAGTTTGATTCAAAGTCAGAGGGGGCACAGGGCTTTCAGGGTTGTGATTCTTGATAACTGTACTAGATGCACCATGGAGTTCAGCATGGACATACCTATTTTTAAGTAACTAATAGGCATTAGCAAACAAATAATTCCAAATATCAAACAAGAAAACTGATAACTTTTCTAGTTAGCTGCGTAACATAATGATGAAATCTTCAGTTTCTTCACTCCACAATAGCTAAAAATTGATAATAGGATTGCAGAAAGAAGACGTGTAGCTTGAGAGAGTCAGAGACATTAAAATAATGAGAATCATGCCATTTATTTGGTTCGACCAAAAACCCTTTGTTGTAGCCACACAAGGGGAAAAAAGGTACCCAGCCCTAACTGAAAGGATGAATGAAGAACATGACACACACCAGCGCTCATATATAGAAAAGAGCTGAAAATTAGGAAAGCCCGCAAATTAGATAAAGCATCAATAAATAAAAGAAAGTGCAGGTAGATCACTCCCAACATAATAGCACTAATGAACTTGTTGTTAAGCAGCACACAGTCTCAAGGGCTTCTTCATGAAAATTTTACCACACAGATCCAGTGAAAAGTTTATGCAAATTACTTACAGGTCTCCCTTGGACATATAGCGTTTTACTATCATCTCATTTTGTTGAGCATCTCGCCCACTGATAACCAGATAATTCTCGCTGCTGATGAACCAATTGAATTTTTCAAACCAGTGAACCTTGCGCATATGTGAAATTGTGGCAACTGTTTTTTCCTGCAAGTAGATGGAAAATAATATGCAACTTTGAAGGAGAACAATACACGGAGGCCAAGCACTTATCTACACAAGAATCATAATAGTAACTAGCTACAACATCACATTTCAATCTTTGTTACACTGAGTAGACCTCAACAATGAGATATTTACAATGATAAAGTTCTTATATTTTTATCTGCAAGCCATGGAGCAAGAAAAAGTAACATGATTCATGAAATTTCACGATAATTTATAAAGCTACTGCTAATATTAAAAATTTATGGAACATATACGAACTAACCATTAATGATATAATTACAGGATGCCAGGAAGGGTATCTGAACATTTTTTAAGTTTTCATAAGACTAAACCATATAATATAGAATAAAGATCTTATGAAAAATTATATTAAGATAAGGTAATTGGTTATTAAAAAGTAATCATTCAAGTACTGCATTTATTACTAATTACCAATTGTAATAATGAAATCAATCAAGTAGGGATAGTTTCACTTTCATTCATATCTTATTCCTTACAGATACCAACCCGAGCCTCTTCCTGCATACCAACCACATTCAAAATTAAACCTATTACTTGGCTACAAAGCCAAAGCTAGCTTGCAGATTGTGTTCGTCTGTGAAACATGTAGCTGTAACAACATATTAGTAGAATTATTGTGTAATGTATATTTATGAGACAAACAAATTAAGATTAACAAAACCACTATTTAACAAAAAAAGAAAAAGGAAAGCCAGAGTCAATATTTAGATCGATATTCGGCACTTGTCAGAAAATGGTCAGACATGGAAGCATCCACGAGTGTAAGGAAAATGAAAGAGGTGTCATACAGAGAAATCAACTTGTGTTAGAAGTTCTTGTAATATGTTCTTAGAGGTGTTTAAATCATGCCAATGTCAAAATCCATTATACAGTTAGTTCTGGTAACTTAATGGACAGACCTAAGTTAAAAAATGAAAAATTGAAAACTATTTAGGAGAAGTACCAAGTTAGAGTTTCAAATGATTACATCAGCAATGAAGCAATATATTCAACAACACAAGCCAATAAATTCTTCAGCTACCTGTGAAAGTTGTTGGCGGGTTTTTCTCTCAGCAGCTTTGAAAGCTTTCTCGTGCGCTGTGATGGTTTTCTCCTGCTTGCTCTCTTGCTTCTTCTTCATTCCGTAATACCGCCGAGCATTCGCATGAGCTGAAAGCGCAATATCAACTTCAACCTAAGAAAGACATTCCCAGTGGAACCGAGCATTAAGGCTCTATCGTTTATGTCCCTTTCCCCTTTTCAAATAATGAGAGTGAGGACCTTATCAAATGCACACATACTTAATTCCTAAGATTGCAATGTAAGCTTTCTTTTTCTCAATAAGAAAAAATCTGGTTACAAATCTGAATGCTTGTTTTCTAATTAGACACAGCATTACTAAGAAAAGCAAAGTTAGAGGCTCAATATCACATGAAATACCTTGTCCACAGGTTGTGTTTTCTCATCATCATCCATCTCATCAAGATTGTTACTTAGAAGCAGTGTGAAGCAATTTCTTTCAAGATGAAGCTTGTCTATGAGACTAGCCACAGGGTTTCCAGATTTCTTCTCCTCTTTCACCATACGAGCCAGATCAACCCAACTCATACCATTGGCAAGAGCTGCACGGACTGCTAGGATGGCAGCCTCCACATCCTCTAAGTTGTATTCTATCAGTGCTGCCAATTTCATACACTGCTCAACTTCTCTCTTGAGTGCATGCACACGGCTTTCCTGTGGCATCAAAATATGCTTTTAATGAGAATGCCTTGCTCAACATTAACAAAAAAAAAAGAAAAAACAGAAACAAGTTTATTTCAGTTGCATTGACCTATTTTTTGTCTCAATAATTCAAGTTAGATGTCCTTTTCTATGAGTAGTTGGACATTCTTCTAATTTGGATGACATCTATATATAAATATAAACGGAACCCATGCCATGCAGAAGCAGCATGTTGCTGAATTTGCTGTCCAAACTAACTTTCCATATTCGTTATTGTTTTCTACCACTTTTAGTTAATTATGCATCAACTTCACTCAAACTCCTGTCTCTTTTCTTAATAAATGCTGCAAGTGACTTAATTATGAACAATCTTATATATGTTATTCTTATTTTATATTTTATGATTTAGCATTAATAAAAACAAAAGAAGATAACTGTAGTATTATTATTTTATAAGAATGAGAGATCAAGGTACGAATCTCAAACCCCCCAACCCCTACTCATGGAAAAGAAAACACACATAATAAAATTCATATTTTTTGTTATATCAAAATTTAATTTTGTTATTATATGGTCAGAAATAATATATATATATATATATATATATATAATTGTTTATTATTTATAATTTTCTGTTGTATAAAAAATTATTCAGTATTTTTGTAAATTCCTTATTCAAAAATAGAAATGATGATTTAGACACATTAATTGGGATAGAGAAGCAGCTATACATGTAAATCTCCCCCTACAAAGGATGGAGTGCTGGATAGAAGATAAGCTCTCTTGCAGCTTCTATCTACCAAAGACCTTCATACATTTTCAAACATATAACTCATGGTTGTGAAGTCTAACACCTACTTAATTGCAATCATGCAAACATCTATCATTAGTGTAATTAACCTATACAGTCACATTTTTTAAGTCAATTCATAACTGGGGTCCAGCTAGGAAATTTGGTGACGTGAGATGGGCAAGCTGCAACTTGCAACTTGCAACTCTATGTTATTCCTGCCCCATTCTATCCCCAGTACAAAATTGACAATAGACCCAATGCAAATAGAAAGGATTGGACAAAACACCACTTGATGCATCTCGCAAGTTGCAAGCATTACAAATTATAAGGAACACATATGATAACTTCCACCATTTTTGTGTTCCCATAGAAAATATAAGTATATATGATTAACCTGATCAACTTTGATTTTTTCAAGTTTCTGCATGGCAGAATTTTCTTTAGTCTTGTGCTGTTGTTCAGCACGTTGGCTTTCAATTTTACTATAGAATTCATCCAGGGCTGCATCAAACGTCTCAAACTGTCTAGAGTCTCTTGACTTAAACTGGTTCAGCAACAGAGGGCAGAATTCATCATACATCTGCCAAAAGAAAAAAAAAACTCAATATTAACAAACGATATCCCAAAAGAAAAATAGACCCACATTCCTTCCATGAGCTGATTACTAAAACATAAATGAGTATGATATCAAAGAAATAACCTGTTCCAAAGTCCCTTTATCAGATACAGCATCACCTTTTTTTACTGAATTCTTTTGTTGCATCACAATATAACCTTCTGGAACTTTCTCACCATATATAACATCTGCTAGCCAGTCCTCAAACTTCATTACAGATTCAGCCAGTGCCTCAATGATTTTAGTATCTAATTTGAAGTCCTTACTAACTTTTGTACTCGGAACCAGACCAGCATCCAATATTATATGTTCAGACAAAGCGGGACCATAACCTAAAACTTCCCCAAGAACAACCTTCAGAGATGCCTGCTTCGCACGGATATTATCAGTTTTCTTTAACTCATTAGCCTTTGTGTTCTTTTGGCTTCCATGCTTTCCCATGGGGACATTTGAACTATCACTTCCAGTTTCACAACTATCTAGGTGCTGATCTTTATTGCCCTCCACAAACGATTCCAAGGCTGCACACATCCTTTCTCTTGTTGTACGCTCGAAAGCTCGGGATTGTTCAACTGGATATCGATGGCGTGACATGATTGCAAGTCCCTTATTATCATCCCTGTTATTTGGTAGAATAATTGGTATAGAGAGCTATCATCATCCACACAACACATGGTAAAAAAAGCAGCAAGCTTTTACAGGTACTGGTAGATGGTCGGGCTATCATAGAAAACACTTAATGATGCCAATAAATAAACAAGCATTACAAATAAGAACCTGTGTGAGCGCAGGAGAGTCAGGACAGTGAACTCAGGATCTGTAAGAAGAATATTCCCTTGAGCATACAGCTCCAAGATGACATAGTGTGCATTAGCACCTAGTCCAAATTGAAAGAGTATTATCTGAATACAACACAAGATAATTTAAATTCAAATATATCCATGTGAAGATGATATTGCTGCAATCAAGAAAGCGTACCCTATCGTATCCCAGCTGGCGCACATCCTCGAGCCTTCTTGTTCTTATGTGTTTCCTTAGTTTCAGCGTAAACCCTGATGGAGTACTACTCTTGTCCCTATAAGAGCAATGATCTATCTATGTCAGTGCAAACATTCATTCCCAATAACTATTTGTTCATACTAACTTCGTGCATATCCATTAGCAGCTGCCTTGAGCAAGTTTGGTCACATGGAAATCATAACAATAAAAAATTTACATAAAAAATGGGAACATGTCTGTGCAAGCTTAAAACTGTTGATGGTTATTAACACTAACTGTACTGTGTATCTCGTATATAGCCTGATTGTCTGAAGACACTAACTTGCAGACTAGTTCCTATATTGAGGATGTATTAGCTGCTCATTTTGAAGTTAATTTTCCTTCACTTGAAAATTCTTAGGAACTGAATAACTGGATATAGAAAAACGTAATGTTCTGATTTTACCGCATATAAACTGTTGTATGCATTCTTACACCACTCTCCATCAATAGCAAAACCTTCTCACTCTCCCCGGACGCCGTGACTCCACTGCTACTCATCAGCTTAAACACATACGTCTACAATACATTTCTTACATTAGGAATAATTTTTCAATAGTAAATTCAGAAAATATAAAAAGGAACTAATTTTACACAGTTTGTTCAACAAAAATCGCAATATATCACTAAGTTAAGAAAAAGCAAAAGCCTCAGCTCAAAAAACCAAAACCATCCAGAATCTCAATAGAATAATTTGCAGAAAAACATCGAAAAATCATACCTTGGGAGAAAGATCGTATACGTTGGAGCACCGCATACCAATTAAGTGGCGGAGACACTTGACCTCCGCCGCCACGTCGGCGGTGTTCATCCGTACCTTCACCATTACGCGGGCCTACGTTCTAAAACTTGATAAAATACAATCAAGGATGAAGAGCAGAATCAGTTGAGAGTATTTAGTAGCAGCTTTAAAATGGGGCAAAGACGAAGTTAGAAATGTTTTCGTCAGTGGGCCTATTAATGGGCCGCACCTTAATTTTCTCGACCTACAAGCTTTAAAATAAATATAATTCAGGATTTTATCTCAAACTATAATTTTTATTGGATTTCAGTTATGAATATATACATACCATTTTGTACCTTTTCTATACCACAATATCACTATGAATTATTGTATATTTTATATTTTTGCATGGGATAATAGTAATACCCTATAAATTATCCAATTTTCGCCGAATCTGATTTGGCACATCAGAAAAAGATTCTACTCGTAAATCATAAAGTTAATTGATTTTAATTTTGCAAATAAGATCGGCTTAGGGTGTTATGGTTCAAAATTTTATGAATTTTTCTATTTTCTAATAGAAAAACCTTTTCTCATGGTTTATTTTTTATTTCCATTTTTTATCGCATTAGTGTGTCCCACGCACGTATAATTATGTCACATGAGCTACAACTTTAATTTGGAAATAATCAATCTCAGACGCTTAATTATGATCAATTAAAAGTGTACTAATTTAGAGTTAGAATTTTTATGTGTTGTGCAAAATTAGAATTTGGCCAATGTAGGATAATTTATAAGCTATTATTTCTTTTTGTAATAAATCGTTAAAATTTTAATTAGATTTATGATGTAATATACTTTTAAAGCCTTCAAATAATATAATTTTACATATATTATGATATATAACTTTATTATTATTATTATTATAAAGTAATTTTTTTGTGCAAAAGTATTCGTTTGAAAGCCAAATAACTGAATTGACCAAATATTACTTATAACTTATAACTGGGCCTCAGATTCTTATAATTGCCAAGAACGGAGGCATATATATAAAATGTTTAGAGACCAAATAACCTTAAATATTCATAGCTAAGCATTACATTAGTCTAACATCATAAATTGGGGTGGGGAAGGAAGAAAATTTTGCAATGTTGGTTTTCATGCTGACATGTCAAGTCATGGAATGTGTTTGACGAATGCTGGAGTTACGGAGTCAAAATTCCAAAAAAATTACTTCTACCAAATTTTTCACCAACCAAAGCAGTGGAGCCACTGGACTTCAGTCCTCCTACACACCAACACCTCCTCCAATCATTTACTCAAATTTTCTAGAGAGAGAGAGAGGGATAGAAATTGGTTCTGTTACTGTCTCAAGAGTCTATCGATAGATTTTCTCACAAGGGAGAAAAAAAGCTATAAACAAAAGCAAGAGTTACCAAAAGGGCCAAATTAATTACAAGTATAGAGTTGTGAGAAGCATCTATAATGGAAAGTAGATATAAATCCACTAGTTGTCTGTCAATTTTCAATTTAGGTTTTCCTGCAAATTAAAGACTTAACAAATAACACTTGCACAAAACAATAGGAACAAACAGAATTTAGAAATTCCCTCTTGTTTTAAGATTCAAAGAAGGTACCCCATTTTGTGTAGAATTTCAACGGCTACGAAGCCATCATAGGATGGATGGATTCGTTGACCTTTAAACAAAATTGGCTACCAATACAACATATATTTATCAATAATTGTTAGGTCTGATTTTTTATTTATATATGGATTTTATAATGGGTTGTAGATTTTATATAATTAATTCAGTGGATTGAAGTTTTCCGTTTTCCATACTACTACTACGAATTAGTCGAAATTTTATTAAGAGATCAAAGTATTGTGATACAATTAATCGGAACCTACACTGAAGCTTACCAGAGCTCTGAAGTGTCCGCCCAATACAATTCTCAACACACACACACTACATCTATTGTTGGGGATATTAATATAAGCGAACAAAACTCAGGATTATCTTAAAGGCGTGTAATCACTTTCAAGTCAAATCAATTCGGCGGTTCTACCAAATTATTTGATCGGATACATTTCAGAGACTTTTAGAAATTCAGTATGTGATGTTCTTGAGAAAACGAACTAGAGAAAGAATTTACCAAACGGGAATGAATAAGGCGGAAATAAAGTAGTTATTTTCGACCCCAGCCAGGGGCTCTGCCCCTTGGACCCCGCCAGGGGCTGCCGCCCCTTGGATCCCGCTACCGGGGGCGCTGCCCCTGGACCCCCGTCCCTTAGGGGCTTCGCCCCTAAGATTATAATAAATTCAAATAAGCGTGCACTCCGCACCTCCAAACTAATATAATGTATTATTATGATGATATTGGTCAATTAAGTTAATCCAATTACACTAAAATATCCAACATCTATCAATACAGTATATAAGTTATGCAAGCTAACTGCTTAGATTCTTCTCTTCTTTCTCTCTCTCTCCTTCCGCGTGATAACTGTTTCTAACTTTCCAACAACCTTGCTGAGTTGGCCGGTGACGTGGCCTTTGGTAGAGCGATCGAGCTAGCGTCTGTTATTATCGAGCTCATCTTTTCACTTATTAAGTCGCGCATCTCTCGTCGGGTGGGGCTCTCTGGAAGCCCGTTGGAGGCCACCCGGCCGGGTGGCTTGTTGTACACCACTTTACCCAGCCGGGTGGAGGTTTCTGGAGAGTTTCAGCTTTCACTCGGCCGGGTGGTAAAGGAGCACACTATCACCCGGCCTGGTGTAACTTTCTGCATCCCAAATTTGCCCAAAATTCAGTATTTTCCTTTGTCTTTTTCATCTCCTTTCTTCTCCAAACTTTTCCTAACAATGAAAAGCACTCAAAAGTGTGTAAGAACTCAATAAACATACATGAAACATTATGGAATAGATTATATAATTTGATTTGCATCAAATACCCCCAAACTTAAGTGCGAGCAAGAAAAACTATGAAGCACAAAGATTTCAACAGAGACACTCAATTTATGAAACGACCACATCGACTCTCATCAACTTGGGTTCATAGCAATTAGCAAGATAGCACAAGAACACTCTATTCATCCCTTAAATTACTCTCGAAAGCATTCAAACAAACAAACTGTTTCCTAATGATTAAGTCATCATGCACATTCTAACAAGTCTAAGCATTGTCTCTTGTATCTCAAACCGTCGTCATCAATTCATAGAGTGTGATCACCTAGCAAATTCATGAAATCATGATCAAACTTCTTCACAAAGTCACGTGGAGTTCGACGCACTACCAAAGAGTCTAAGTATGAATCAAAAGGACTTTATTTCTTTGGTTGTAATGGGGCTTAGGTAAAGGTAGGATAATCATATGGGAAGTAGTTCAAAAGCTACCAAAATCAAGTACTAATGTAATCATCCCACAACAACTACTAACTTTCGATCTTTTGATCCATGCACCCCAATACTATACCCCCAAACTTGAGGAATTCATAATAGGGGAATCAATTAATGTCGAAGCTCTTTTTTTTCATCACATGCATATTTATGTATAGGCCTTGGCTTTTTTTTGTGGCCGCCTTTTTCAATATACGAGCTTTAAAATTCTATAGCAATCCTCCATGTCATCTCCCATGTATAACACATCAAAATTCTACCACAAATCAAATATTCTTTTATCTCCTTGTAAACCAAGTAAACAATCTCCCATTGATTAATTAGTACTTCAATTTAGTAGCAAGGACTGAAAAGAAGGCTAATACAACAAAGATTGACTCAATGTGGCTAAATTTTGTGGCTTAATGTTTACTCAAATGAATAGACATTCAAGCTCAAAGTGGTTAACTATGAGATAATAATGGGTTAGGCATGTGATCTTTTGGCTATGGGGCTCAATCTTATTGCCTTTATCATGTTCATACTTCAACACTTAATAATGAATAAAACTCATAACACAACTCTACAAATTAGCTCAAAAACAATTCCACAAGATTTACTAGATTTTCACACTCTCGTTGACTCAAGAATTCGGAAACAATCAACAATGCTCTTCCCTATCAAAATATGCATAACTTCTCTTTCTTCGGAAAGAACTTGTCCATCTAAAAGCTCAACTAGAGTTATCTAGGAGAAAGATGGAGCATAACTAAGCATTTCACATAGTCGCTACGAACCTAACTGATGATCATTTACGAGCCATTTCACAATTCAGCCCAAAATATTTAAGAGAATTTTTTTTAACAAGAATCAACCCCCCAAACTTAAACATAACATTGCCCTCAATGTATCAACAAATAACAAGTAAAAGAGAATGTTAAGAAAGCTCCCCCAAATTTGGCAGAAACAGCACACAGGGCGGGTGGGTGGGTAACATCTTGCCTTGACAAAGCTCTTATCCCTACTATGCTTTTGCATAAAACTAAACAAAATAAAAGGAAAAATGCTCAATTCAACAAAAATTATCGGGGGAAAGAATTGAACAAAGAAAACCCCCAATTTATTCAAAAAATAAAATAAAATAAAAACTAAAACATTTGTTGGGTTGCCTCCCAACCAGCGCCTTTTTTATAGTCGTTGGCTCGACTTAAGGCGGTGCCGAGTCTACTCTTGAGGATCCAGGGGATGCTTCACAACGTTAAACACCTGCAAAAGCAACCAACACGGATCA
>JAYDZE010142017.1:0-22720 GCA_034509125.1 Monilaria moniliformis
TGAATTTTAATATCAAATTAGTTTTTTTATATTAATGAATTTTATTTTAAATGTTTTCCAAATTTTATGTTTAAAAAATTAATATTAAATAAAATAATAAACAATACCGAGCACATACACTTTGAAAAACAACGCATATTACGGAGCACCCCAATACAGAGACTCTTACGCGGCCGGGTGGGTCAGCAAATACAGACACCCGGCCGGGTTAGTTACCGAGCACGGGTAATCCCGATACCGAAACCTTCACCTGGCCGGGTGCGTTTGACCAAATACAAGAACACGGTCGCGGTGGCTACCGAGCACATTGTGCTCGCTATTTGGGGTAAAAACGTACCGAGCACAACGTATGTGCTCGGTAGTTCATCGTTCAGCTGTCCGAGCAGACTGCTCGCAGATGGTGCTCGGTAAGCCCAGACATTACTCGTTTTGAGATCATCGTTATGTTACCGACCACATTATACGTGCTTGCAAACTCCGACTTTTGTGCTCGGTAGGTGCTCGGTAGATTAGCGACGAGGTCAACACCGAGCACATTATGTTCTCGGAAGGTGCTCGGAGAATACCTTCTACCGAGCACTCTGGCAAATACAGCGACCACTTTGGTGCTAGGTAAAGCCCGTTTTTTTTGTAGTGGATGAGAATCGCAGTTAAGTTTATTTATTTTACATATACAATACACTCGCCACATTTATGTGTTAGTATCAAAATTTCTTCCTTAAGAAAATGTTATTTTAATAGATACCAACGCACTCACCGATCATAGAATCTCGATCTCACCGAGCGTTGTCGGTGCTCGGTAAAAAAATGATCATTTTCAGGCGACAAAATGACGACAACTTACTGACCAATGCCTATGCTCAGGAATTATTTCGTATTTTTTTAATACATAGTAAATAGTTACCAAGCACTTAGCAAGTCTAATTTTTTCACATTTTTGTTTATTTGTATAATTAATTACTAAATTTTAAAATCTATAAAATAATTAGTTTATGAAATAATTTTTTATTGGTGATAAGTGGTGGCAAATTGACAAACTCTACATATTTTCATTAATACAAAAGATTACATTGTCAATCTTGTAAGAAAATCTATGAATACAAATATCATACCTATAAGCTTTTTAATGGTACGCTAGGTTAAGAAAATTTTCCTACCGAGTGTTTCATTAAAAAACTTATAGCATGTTCGTTGTGTTCAAAGATTTTATTTTGAAAATCTTATTCAATTCACAATCTCTTTCTTCTTCTAACCTAAAAATTCTATATTATTTCTCAAATCTTTCTTCTTCCGTCATCTGAATGGATGCACCTACATCACTCAACATTTACTCCTAACTGTCAGAAGACAGCTTCTCGGATTGAGACTTCTTAGATTGGGGTATCTCATATTATCATTTCACATCATTTTGATAAGCGCCACCCATATCAGCATAGTCATCATATGTTGATTATATTAATGGAAGGTTCATCTTTAAAAAATTATAAATATTCTACACATAAAAAGAAAGAAAGACACAACATTCATTGAAATACTTCAAAAATATTGTAAAACTCAACCAAACATGCTTCATATGAACACACATACATACACAATTCAATGAATATTACTATTAACAATTTGTGAAGAGCTTTTAGACAATAAATAAGATGTCATAGACTATAAGATTTTACACGCAAAGTAATTTGTGAAATATATTTATTCTAACATCCTTAAATATTCATCAGTTAGAATAAATATATTTGGAAGTCTCAAATAATACAACAAATAATGCAATTCATAATTCATTTACTATTACACGTGTGCAATTTCCTAATCAATTACCAACCAAACATCAAACTATCAAGTATCAAACACAGCTAAACAATCCAGGCATGGTATGAAGGAGAACTAAGAACTCACCACTCGGTGTTTCAGCATCTCCTACGGAGCTCTTTCAGTGGTAGAGGCGCAAGGGTGGGCAAATCGGCCATGGAGCAGGACGGTAGGGTGGCTGGAGCAGCAACGGCGTGGGGGCGAGGCGGTATGGCTGGAGCAGGGATAGTGTGGAGGCGGCATGGAGATGGCATGGTGGAGGCGGATGAGGTGGCGACGGGAGCGGGGCGACGTGAGGACGGCATGGTGGAAGTAGGGGCGAGTAGAGCGTGGTGGCATGGGGGGCGGCATGGTAGCGGATGGAGCGGAGTGGCATGGGGGCGAGCATGGTGGATGCGGTAGCGACTGGAGCGGGGCGGCTAGGGGGTGGCATGGTGGATGTGGTGGCGACTAGAGTGGGATGGTGTAGAGGCGACATGGTGGCGGCGTGGGGGTGGTGGTGAGTGGAACGGGATGGCGTGGGGGCGGCATGTTGGAGGCGATGGGTTATGGAGTGGGAAGGCGAGGGGCCGGCATGGTGGAGACGGCGGCAACTGGAGCGGTAATTGGTGGTGAATTGGGCGGTAATTGGTGGTGAATTACCGAGCACCCTGTGCTCGCTATTTTCCCCCTTCGCCCAGTTTTTCGACACAAAAATACGGAATTTTTCCATCATCAAAGTTAGCGATCACATGTGTGCTTGGTAAAATTAGCAAGCACCGCCATGTTTGCTAATGGCTCTACCGCGTCAAACATACCGAGCAAAGGGGTGTGTGGGGAATGTAGCGATCACCTATGTGCTCGTTACTTTTTTCCGGATTTTTTGCGCCAAAGTATATTGGGCACGGTACGACGTGCTCGAAAAGTTGTCGCTAACGTTAACTATCTCACTCGGTATTTTCTCAGAAGTTTCCCCTCCAACATTTTGCGCAAAAATTTTCCAACTGGAGCTCGGGTTCTCGCTAAGTGCTCGTTAATGTGAAATGTGTGCTCGGTGAATGCTCGAGAGGTGGTCGCTAATTAGCGAGCGCTACTATGCTCGCTTTCTAGTGATAGTAGTACTATTATTTAATAGAGTTAATATAATATTTACTCCGTTCACAAAAAATATAACACATTTCACCGACACACATTTTAATAAAATAGTTGATAGATATTGATGGATGTGTTTTTAGTTGATAATGGGTATTACAAAGTGTCCCATATTGTTAAAAAATGTGATTTTCTTTTTATAAATAAGATGTGATTGTAAGATTAACATATAGAATAAAATGTGGGATCAAATCATAAAATGGAAAGTGATATATCTCTTATGTTTGCATTCAAAATTTAATTATGTTTATAAAGACAGGAATCGTAGTAAAGTCTCTAAGGGTGACAAGAAGAGATAAGATTTGTATGCGCTGTTAAAAAATTATACATAATTAGTACATCATTCCACATCATGGGCGGCTAAGTACGTTCAGTTTTTACTAATAAATCTTATCCAATAACATTCACTCAGCTCTACATCATCCTTTCAGCTTTGATTAACACAACTTTATTAAGTTAATCATCTTAACAAGGACCTGAGAGGACAACTTCATAAATATCTTAATAGCACATTTGCAAATTTGCATCGATGGATAACTATAGGGTGAAAAGGAAGTGAGTTTATTAAAAAGAAAATTCATTTGATTTATTTGGGATTTTCTTTTTCTTTTTTTCTTTTTTCTCTTTCCCTTTTATATTTGTAAAACAATATGAGAAAACGTATATCGTATACTTGATTTTGTTATAAACTATAATATTCTTACTCCGCAGGTTATGTATAGAGAATAAAAAATTTATTATCAACATTCCTTAAAAAGGTATAATAAAAAAATAAAATAAGAGAGAGAGTATCATATTACGGTCGGATTTATCAAATCACACTGCCAAACCTTACATAATTTGTCATCCATGTACATCTCATGTCATGTAATTCTATAAGTGAAAGTACTCTCAAATTTGTCAGACGTTTAAGCAGAATATATGATATAATCAAATACTATCTTCTAATTATTTCCAAAGTTTCATTATATATATACAAAAAAGGTGGTTTTGAGTTGTTAAATTTAAGAACGTTCACAATACTGAGTACTAAGTCATTGAACACTTACACTATTTACGTGATTTTCAGCAGTAGCACCCACAACTCTTGAACACTAAAAGAAATTGAGCACTCACACTATTCATGGAGTCCACCTACATTCTTTTTCTTAATTATATATTTAAATTAACTTGATTTACGAATAAATGAAAATTGTTAATTTCGTTAAAACAACTTTAAATTACATAATTGAATACCAACTCCGTCGGCGACTGGATTCATTTGAAGAGTTGAAGGAATTGGAAAGACCGGTGGATTTCAAGGGTCGAAGTTGAGTTTGTTTGGATCAACTCCAATAGACCTAAGATGATTATTTAGTTGGATATCCTAAAGAATGTTTTGATCAAAGTCGTAGTTGTTTAGATCCATATTGGTGATTTTGGAAAAAAAATTGAAGTCTTTGTAGGAAACTTGGGAAAAAAATTAGAAGGAAAAAATGGAGATCGCGATGAAGAAGTGTGAAGAATGAAATGGAGAATGAGAGTATTTATAGATGAAAAATAGGAATTAAAACTAAATAAAAGAAATTGGAAAATTGCCGTTGGGTTTAAAATAGGCGTTGGCTAATTTTAATTTTTATGCAATAAAATCTGATTTTTCAAATTTTAAAAAATAAATAAAATGTCACGTGGCGCATTTTATTTGGCCACGGTCATGCGCGACAGACGTGCTTAATGCCATGCAACGCCGTTCTTCTGTGATTGATCAAGCCGCTAAGGATGCCCTAAGGCACGTTTTAGAGCGAGTGCGAGCTACAACAAGGACCCACCTGCTAGATTACTCTCTCTTTCTCATTCTCTTTCTTTCATTCTCTTGCTTTTATTACTAAGAAATAAGATATTATATTTATTCAAGT
The DNA here is from genome assembly GCA_034509125.1 of Monilaria moniliformis. NCBI lineage: Eukaryota > Viridiplantae > Streptophyta > Magnoliopsida > Caryophyllales > Aizoaceae > Monilaria > Monilaria moniliformis. The sequence goes on from JAYDZE010142017.1 coordinate 4,842, forward strand.
AAGATCACTAGTTACAAACTAATAATGTCCGTCCAACAAACTAGACTTGGTGCTGCACCGTAAATTGCGTAAGATTGTGAGCTGCCAAATTGGTGCATCTATAGGTGTGTGAGATTCTATTAGTTTGCTACATCGCGCCATTTCTAAAATGTCTTGCACATTATTAGGGAGAAATTGTTATTTTTTTTAAACCGGTTCCGCCATTTCTAAAATGTCTTTCAAATTAATTACATTTTTATTTTTTATTTATATTTTTTAAATAGTCGTTCATCCGAATGGTGCTTTTTTCTAATTTATCTCCTCTTGTAAATACCACACTCCTCCGCACACAATTAACACATCAAAATCATCATCTACTTCAATTTCTTCTCATTTTAGCTTACAAATTCCACCATGTCCAACACTCCCAACCCCCAAGCAGCGATTCAATATCTTATATCACAAAGAATCGATTCAGTCACTTCCTGGTACGACCCAAATAATTTTGGAATGGTTTTTCAAGTGGCGCACTCCTCATCTCCATGTATCGGCTCGTCGAATCTATCATGTCTTGACATCATCCAACTCTCTGATCCCCAATTCAGGGTAACCCCAATCTCTGATGAAGCGTCGAAGGCCTCCCGCGATATTCGAGTTTTCTACACTGCAGACGAAACTTGATGGATCTTCAAAGTGTATGTCGATGTTAGCGAAGGCCCAATCCTCGCGAATCAATAAAAAGCATCTTCATTTTGGGAGAATGTTGCCAAGGGGTACAATTCGGTACGCTCTGTAGGCGCCCCTGAATGCAAAGCTCATATGCATCGATGGCACTTCGATAGGGTCAACCTCGAAATCCAAAAGTTCTACGGCCCTGTACAAAAACATAGAGTCAGAAAGAATGAGCGGCTCATACGGGGAAGATATTTTGAAAGAGGCGATGTCCACCTACTAGAACAAAAACAAGAAGCATTTCATTTTCGTAAAGGTTTGGGAAAGGTTTGCCACTTCGAAAAGTGGGCTGGCAGCGGATTGGCTAAACCGAAAAGAACGAAACACACATTTGGCGACCAATTCACCACAAGCGGGGAGCAAACCCTGTTCTGATCAACGACGTAGGTGGGAGCGTTGGTGTCGATGCGAGTAGGGGTCGTCCCATTGAACAAAAGGTGGCAGAACGGAAGGTGAATAAGAAGACGTCATCCACAAGAAGTGAAGCAACGCATGAGATCGGTCAAATGAGGGCCGTAATTGAAATAAAACAAACGACACTACATTGTATAATTTATTTTACAAAGCCAACTTACAAAACACGTATCAGATGACCGAGTAACAATTTGAGGGACACCACAAACTTCTCAAAAGTTTAATGGAAATGTTGGGTATGACTAAACTATGTAATTTTAAGTTTTTAATAATGAAATTTTAGGCTTTTAATCATGTAATTTTATGATTTAATGATCTAATTTTAGGATTTTAACCATGTAAATTTATGATTTTAATTATGTAATTTAAGGAATTTACTTATGTAATTTTAGGTTTTTTTTTATCAAATTCGTATTTCAATTATGTAATTTTTATAAATTATCATAATTGCAAATTATATGAATTAAGAAATAATTAAAAAATAAGAGATGAGACTTATGAATAATGATAAGGAAATGACAAAAACAATGCCATATTTGTGGGCATAAAAATTTAAAGAAAAAATATGTACGAAGCCTATGAATAAAAAGGACAAAACAATGCCATCTGTTATGAATCATTCAAATAACTTGGAAAAATTTCCACATGCGCTTGAGGACGGAACCGTCGTCCATTAATCACTCAAATATTGCACACGAAAATATCAACTTTTTAAACATTACAATAATTTTGTAACTTTATTCTTATGATAGATCATTTTAGCCAATATCTAAATAATAATTCAACTATACTTTGTTCGATGTAAATGACCAATGGTAGGACTAATTCAAAAACAAATCTATTTAGATTCGCTCGATTGAGATGTTGAATCTAAATTTTAAGGGCATCTGCAACGGTGCCGTATTTGCGGCCACTGTGCGGGATGCGATTGGGCGAGGCGGTGCGGCTGCATTGTGGGAAGGCCTCGACGGCCAACAGCAGCGGCGTTAGCAGAGGGTGCGGCGAGCGCAGGGCTTTCGGCGGCAACTGCGGTTGGTTTGCGACGGTGTTGCGAGAGATTGCGGCGACCGTGTTTCTTCTTTCATTTCCTTTTTTTTCTTTTTGTTCCTTTCTTTCCTTTTTCTTTTCTTTCCTTTTTTATTTCTTTATTTTCCTTCTTTTGTCTTTTCGTTTCTTTCTTCCTTTTTCGTTTATTTTTAACTTTGTGAGAATAATTTGGCATTTAAAATATATTTACATTGGAACTAAGAAATAAGAATAATTTTGTTTCAAATTTTTTTCTGTTATGATAGCATATAACTTTTTTTTATATATGTATATATTATTTAAATTTATAATTTTTAAATGCATCATAGTAATACTTAATTAGTAAATCGAGACTTCATAACCAAAACCAGGTTATATACACTTCTCTAAAATGTCCTTTTGTGGATGCAAATCACTACTACTTACTATATAATTTCAAAATGATATGGCGGCATCTCATCACTATATTTTGAGAGTGTAGCAAACGGTAGTTACATTAAATTCGAATTTAATGTGTGGGAATCAAAACGAGCATGAAATAATTTGCAAGAGTTTTACGCGTGGGAATCAAAGAATCTGACATGAATCATTGTTGTTTATTGAAAAAAATGGTTAAACGCCATTACTCTTTATTCTAAATATTAAATTAAAACACTAGTATAAATACTTAGATGTCATTATTTAAAAAAATAATTTATTCATATATTTTAAATTATGTAATTTTTAAATTTTTATTGAGTAAATTTTGCATTTCTATTTATTTAATTTAATTTTACTAATATAGCAATTTTAATAAATATATAAAAAATAATGAAATAAAAAAATAAAATTATTGTTGCATTTGTGGCTGAAATTTTAGGATTGTATTGGAAGTATTGTGACTGAAAATAGAGCTGGTAACGTGATAGCTGAAAAGTGAAGTTGTAGTTGAAAATAAAACTGTGTTATAGATGGACTAATGCGCAAAGCTCGATTTATTCTAAGCCAAAAAAAATATTTTTAGAATCATTCTAAATCCCCAGTCTTTCAGGATAACTCCAAACCCTCGCAAAATTGTTGTATATTCATTCAATCAATATGAACACTAGCCAAAATTTGCTTCCTTTCCAGTAGCATTTATAAAAGAGAAAAAAAGCCCACATCTTCATCTCAAACTGCGGCAATAATATTACTCAAATGCCCCAAAATTAGTCGCCGCACCACCACCACTACCATCCGCCCCCTCCGTCTGCAGTCTGCACCCCAAAAAATATAGTAATAATTATAAAACTCCCAAAAATAAAAACCGAAAGAAAAATTAAACAAAATAATAATAAAGCGGCCTCCAAAATTATTAAATAATAAAAAAAACACAAGAGAGCTCGGTACCTACTACTCCCCCATCAAGAAGCGCTTCACAATCTTGACGCTGGGTTCCACCACCTGTCTCTCCCAGAGCTCCGCCGTCTTCCGCCCGGCCATCGCCGCCCTCAGCGCCGCGGTGGCGTCGACCCTCTTCAAGTCCCATCCGGCGTCGTCCCTCAGCCTTAGGATCTTCCTCAGCTGCCTCTTCGCCAGCTGACACGTGTTGTCCTTGATGGCCCCCACCGCCTCCTCGTAGGCCCCTCTTTTCGCCACGTCATCATCATCCGTCCAATCACCGCGCGCTTTTCCCTCGAAATATCTCCTGAACTCGGGGACCCCGATAGCCCTCCGCAACCCGCGCCGACTCACCGAGTCCGACTCGCCGCCGCCGAAATACAGCGCCAGCTCCTCGAACATCCCCGAAGCCAGCATCTCGTCGACCCGCCTCACCAGATACTCACTCAGAACCGCCGGCGAGACGTCCACCCAGATGAAGCAGCAGTTGTATCTAAGCCCTTTACAGATGGCGAGTTCAGCCGCCGAGTCTGACTCACTGAACACGTCCAACTCGGGGTCAAATTTCTTCGCGAGCAATGCGTAGATGAACGAGTTTGATCCTCCGACGATAAAGGGCGTGTTGCGGCGGGAGTGGATTTGCGAGATGAGTAAGGAGGCGGAGAGGCGGAAGTCGGAGGGGGTGAACTCCGGGTGCGACTCGGACGAGTCGAACTCGCCGAGGAGGTGGTGGGGGATTTTGCGGCGGTCGGAGAGTGTGATTTTGTTGGTGGTGATGTCGAGGCCGCGATAGACTTGGATTTTGTCGGAGTTGACGATTTCAGATGATCGGAAAAATCTGGAGGCGAGGTCGACGGAGAGCTTGGTCTTGCCGCAGCCGGTAGGGCCCATTACGACGACGATCTTCTTGTGGCGGCGGGAGGTGGAGGCGGTGGAGGCCATTTTGGGGGCCCACCTGCGGATGTGTTTGTAGGGGAAGTGATGATGACGCGTTTGGAACAGTGATAATTTTCTCATAAGGAAGATAAAAGCGAAATTGTAAATAGCAAGATTAATTAATTACTTTGTGTATGTATGTGTGGGGAAAGAGGAAGAGTGGTGGATGAAAGGTTGGTTCGGGTTGGTTGTTTGTTACGTTGAGTGGTAGTGCGTGTAGTGTGTGTTTGCAAAAGGAGTTTTTTGTCAGAGCCGTTGCCTGTTGGAACTGATGAAATATCGTATGTGTGTCGCCTTCTTCTTCTTCTTCATTCCATCATTGATTCAGATAGATGCCACCAAGTTTTTCATACATATGCATGCTTAAAGCTTGATTATGAATGGAAATACGTGTGACAGTGTAAGAAGGAAAAAATATGCAGAGCAACAGATATAACTAAACCAATAAAAGGAGTTGATAGAGAGAGGCAGAGGGCCTCGTCTCATCTCCTGCGAAATTTCAAGAGTTTTCTTTTCTTTAAGGGGAGATTCTTTTTAATAAATAATTATCCAACTAGTTTGCCGCTAGACCAGAAAAGATAAAAGTGTGACATAAAACTAATTTGAATAACATTACTTATTAATTTTTTGTGTCTGAAAATATTTCAAACATAATACATTATTAGATAAATTTGACCATTTTTCCGAAATTAGATGAATGTGAATAATTATATTTTACCCATTGTTCTACACTCAGATTATAACTCCCATTCTTACTGGACTACTTCTCGACTTGTCGTTCTCGTACATTTATTAATATGTAGTTTGGATCATTTATTTCAACAAATTAACAAAAAAAAGTATCTCTGTGTTTTTAAAATAAATAGAAGAAATAAAAAAAGTCCATCTAGGGTGGTCTAGGCAGCAGTGTGAATTAGCTTTGCAGGGCTGCGCCTGACTTCACCTATTCCATGTTTCCATATATTCGCCACATTTCAAAACAAAAATAAAAACCGATTCAAGTAAGTGAGTAACTCTTTCAAATGTTATTTACGCACTTGTTTACTATTCTCACGAGTAGCTAAGATTAAAAAAAAATCCTTTATTATTTTATAATTCAGAATAATTTGCTTGATTCATATTTAACTGGAAGAAATACAATCTCATAAATTCTTGTGATAAAGATAAAATACTCACTTATATATATATGTATATTTTCAAGTCTTACTAATACATATCCCTAATTTGGAGAATGAGAGATACATGAATTGATAATATAATAGCAATTAGCAAACACTCCGTGATTTTCTTTTCTTGGATCGCCTATCAGTTTAGGTAGCCCAAAACACTTGTTATGGGTCTTGTACCTCTCTTAATGTAAAAGTTTACTCAATTATTCCACATTTTTTTAAATATAACTATTAATAAAATATTATTCCTCTCAATCACAAAAAGTATAGCACAATACTGTTATTTGGCGTCCACAAAAGTATACCACATTTTTTATTAACATATACAAACATCTCTTATTTAAAATAAAAAAACATTTTTTTAACATAATGAGTTTCTCAATAACACCTTTTATCCATTAAAATCACATCAAATATCCACCAACTATTTTCTTAAAATATGTATCGATCAAATGTGCTATACAGGGAAAACCTATTAAATCCAAACAAAATGGAGAGAAAGAAAGTCTATTGTCCCGAAGCCACAGGATCATGTATGAGAAGCCACGTTCAAAGTTTAAGTTTAAAAGAAATATTTATAAATCCTGTTTTAAAAATGATGTAATGCTTCAATCAATATGATATATTTATATATATATGATATATATATAGCACTGTAATTCTAGAAAAATGAGCAAAAATATCATTATCATGTTAAATTAAAATTGAAGAAACTCAATTTCATTTTCTTTATAAAAACTCAATTAAAAGGTGGGTTCGTGCTAAACTTTGAAATTTTAAATATCAATGCTTTTCTTGTTTTCCTCTGAGCCAAAGGCAAGACCTTTGAAGAAGTCTATTTCTCTTTTCCACACACACCATTGGTGAAACACGTTTAGGTCCTTAGTGTTCGAGTTCTTGTTCTTGCTATGAGGGATTCGGTGGGGGAAAGAAGAGGGTAGTCTTGTTGTGGTAGACGGCGATAGGAGGCAGAGGAAAAGGATGGAGGGCGCAGGGTGGTGGCCGCCACCGCGGCACATCGAGTGATCGTTGGAATTTTTAAGGTGAAGGCTAGGTATTTGAGTTTATGGGGATTTCGATAGGAAGGGAGGAAGTGCCACCTAGGCAAATTGTGCCAACTAGACACAAGGGTCCAGATTTGGAGTCTCAACTAATCAAACAGGCTTAATTTTCGATCATCAAATCGCTGATATGAAAAATTTGCAATGGTTATAAACTAATTTATTATTATGTCAGTGTTGGGACAATAGTTTGAAGTATTTCAGGGATCTCGTGCCATCTTACACACTTAGGACTAATTACGTTAAATATAAACCTTCGAGTTGTAGGAAAATGCTCCTAGTTTAGGACCTATATATATAACTAACAAATTAATTATAATTAAGAGAAAGTGACCCTTGGGAGACTGCTTCACCTATTATAGTTAATTTCACATTTCATGTCACCAAAATTCAATCAAAAGATAAGATTTGGAAAATTATAAGGCATTAATCGACCGATAGAAACCCAATACGTACTTTGAATTCCGCACCTACCTAAATGTGTATATGGTAGAAAAATATTATTTAGAATATATCAAAATCCTAATTAATCCTGCATAAATAGTTATTACGATCTTTGATACGCAAAATTGTTAGACATCTGGACATCTCCAAGGTCAACTTTAAGAAGATAAATTACTATCAAGTTGATAGCTTTGCAGGTTCGCTCGTCGGTCCGATTTTTAAAATATTGCTATCAACTAGTTCACCCAGTGCAAACATGTTGTTGAATATAATTAAAGGCTAATTGTGAAAAAGAAATAATAATCTTTCCGTTTATTTGCAAATTTGTCGCAAGTTTCTAAAATATTTCAATTACTGCAGTATCTTTTGCTTTGCTGCAATTTTAGCTTGGAATTTTAGTGTCAATATGATTAATATAAATTGACATGGGATCGATCTGATTTCCGCCTGAGGATAGTAAATAACAGGAATTTAGAGTAGGCTCAGGGATTTACGTGGTTCGATCGAGTGTGATTTACGTCCACGGCTCAAAGTGCGAGTATTTTGTATGAATTGCTGATAATGCAAAGTATGCTATTACAGAGAGTATGGATTCGTCCCCTTTTCCAGCTAATCTAGGCCCTATTTATACTATTACATTGGAGTCGGCGGTTACAGAAGTAGTGGCCGAAGTTGTGGGGCAGTTTCCGTAAGTGGGACGGTTGTTGAGGACGTGGGTAGTTGCTGGAGTCGTGGCTGAGACTATCCGAGTAGTGGGTTACTGCGGCCGAGCTTCTACCCTTGGTCCGGACTGAAGTACTGCCGAGGTGAACTTAGTGCCGATCTGTATTGATCTGCCTTGTCTGGGCCGATCTGCGATGTAGTTCCCTGCCGAGCTGCAAGTATGAGTTCGGTCATCCTTTGGGCTGGACTGAGGTGGGCTTTAGGGCCGAACCGATTACTATTGGGCTGGTCTTGTATTGGGCCGAAGGCCCATATCCTACCACATCCCCCCCCAAAAATAGGGTGGAAGCGAGGACGCAGGTAGGTGCGATTAAGCTGGAATCAGGTCGGGTGTTGAAGTTGAAGAATATACCGATGTGGAGTGTGGTGGCTGCCGAGGTCGAACACGGGCTGACGTCAGGACTCTACGCGACAGTTGGTATTCAGTAGGGTTGAATTTGAACCGCCGCCTGATATTTAAGCGTACTGTGCACGCCATTCGTCCCATCACTTCACAAATTTCTGAATACTTTTCTCTGCCGATTAGGAATTGTCGTCTCCGATCAAGAACCCTTTCCATTCAAAGACTTTTCCGGTCAACCCTTCTAGAAAACAGTAAGTAAAATGGCTTCTCCCCCTATAAATGTGTCCCCCGTGTCTGATTCAGTGCCGGTGAGTCCCTCGTCGGAACTGTATACTGAAGGGGATGTAGATATGTCGGTATTTACGCCGACCGGCCATATTAGGGTTAGAACTGTCAGTTACCCTGTAATGACCGGGGATGAGGGTAAAGCCCTGGATTGTCCGTCGGTCTTGACCATTTCCGCCGTTAGGAAGGCGGCGGATAGGTATAATCTTGATCCTTACGCCTTATGTATTGTTCCCCGGCCGTGCGATAGGGCTTGCTGTCCGCCGGCCGGATATGTCACCATATTTGTAGATAGTCTAAAATACGGGCTGAGGGTGCCGATGCATAGGACAATTAGAGATCTGCTTGTACAGTTTAATATCCCTGCAGGTCGCATAACGCCGAACTCACTTAGGCACCTAATAAGTTTGGGCGTCGAGGCCGCTAAGGCCGGCGTCCCTTTTACCGTAGAGCTGTTCAAACGATTTTTTACGTTTAAACTTCTGCTTACTAAGTTTTTGTACATATCCCCCCGCCCTGGAGCCGGTTTTAAGGCCAGATTCCCGAGCAAGGTGCCGGGCTGGCAAGAGAAATATTTCTTCTGCCAGGCAGAAAGTGTTCCCAGTATTGGGTGGTCGACCAGCGGGGTGCCGGACCCGGGATACGAGTCCGATGATCTCGGGAACTCGTTGGCCGAGCTCGGTCAGGTGCGCGGTGATTATACCGAGGCCGAGCTCATAGCGGCCGGGCTTAGCCCCTTTAGGCCCGAGGTCGACGTGAGCCTGGGTGAGGGCATATTCATTTCTTTATATTAAGCTGTTTCACTGCTGTACTGTACTGATTTCAGTTCGTCTACTTTGCAGTGAAGCTGATAGGCCAGGCAAGGTCAGCGCCGAAGGAGGCATCCGCGAAAAAGGATGCCAAAACTCGAAAGAGGCCCCGGACTGAGGTCGGTGGGTCTGGTGAGATGGAGGCGACGAAGTCGCCGGTCACGCCGTCGAAGGTGCAGAAGATTTCAGAGGAGCAAAAATCCTCTGACGACCAGATGACCTTGTCCCAGGCGTTGCCGGGTCTCTCGAAGAAGTCCCCGAAGGGCAAGGAGGTGGCGGCACAGCCGGCTGGCGAGCCGGCCCGAGAGGTCGCTCGGGCCACCAAGCTGGACGAGGTGACGATATTTGCCGAAGTCCGAACTCAATTAACTTGACTTGTTTTTCTTGTGCTGATTATCTGTTTTTGTTGTAGCTGTTCGGACAGGCGAGGGCGTTATGCCTTGAGGCCGAGATGGAGGTGGCCGCGGCCGATGCTGAAGCCGTAATGGCTAAGCAGAAGGCCCAGGCCTTGGAGAAGGAGCTCGCCGAGCTGAAAAGGCGAGCGGAGAGTTCGGCTGCGAAGGCCGACCAGTGGCGCGCCCGGTGCAAGGATGCAGAGGCGGCGCTGGAGACGGCTGACAGCGAGAAGGCCGCCCTCAAGGATGAGGCCGGTGAGCTGGCTGCGAAGCTCGAGCAGTCCGAGCTTGACCGGGCTACCTCGGTGACCATCGCTCTCCAGCAGGCGGAACAAGCCACGCTGGAGGTGCAGCCGCCCCTTTTCCGTATGTTTGCGGAAAAGCTTGTCTTGGGCGAGTCTTTCTCAGCCGTGGTCGCACAAGTGTCAAAGCTTGTGTCCGGCCATGCTGCCCAAGAGTTGTTGGCGGAGGTAGCGGCTGCCTACCCGGAGGTCGATATCGGCAAGTTCGGGGCCGCGCCCATGGCCGAGGAGGAGTTCAACCGGGAATATGCCCGGTGCCTGCTTTAGTGGGTGAGGGCATCTCCTGTGCTGGGGGCGGTCGTTGGGGCGTGCAAGGTCCTGAAGCCGGCAGACATGGCAGGGCTGACCGCTGATGCCGACCCGGACTTGGCGCCCATCTTGGGCGAAGTCCTGAAGGAGTTGGAGGCCGAGGACGAGGCCGAATCCGACGAGGAGGCTGACTCTGACGATGAGGCCCACCGCACCGAGGGGCATCCCTCCGAGGTGGGTGACAAAGAAGGCAAAGGCCCAACGAGAGCTAGCGCTACCGACGTGCCCCCTGAGGTGGAGCAGCCTGCCGATGCTGCAGCTGGAATGCCGCCAACCGATCTTGTGGTGGAGCCGACCCCTGGGATCGTTGAAGAGCAGGTTGGCGGCCACACCGGAGTGTAGCCTTAGCTTTATTTCTCCTTTTCTGGTGTTGCTTTGTCTTTTTCTTTTTTCTTTTTTTTTTTACTTGTGCTGCGGCCAATCGGTTGCCTTTCTTTTTCTACGGCCGATGTGGCTTAATAAAATAAACAGCTTCGGCTCCCACTTTGTGTTGAAATTTACTTCGTCACTTTTTTGTGTAGCGTCCTTGCTGTGCTGCACTGCGGCTTCGAATTAAAGAACTGAACCGGGCGCTCGAAAAGAGAGATGGCGATGTCTATCACTTGGAGCGCCAAATCAGGCATTGCCATGCACAGGACGAGGTGAAGAAGAAGGCTGCCCAGGAAAAGTATGACGAACCGCAGGCCCGGTACTTGGATCTTGAGGAGAGGCTGGCAGTGGAGACGGATAAGTCGAAACCTGCCTCAAAGGGTCGAGGTTCCAGAGGCCGAACTAAAGGTGCCTCAAAGACTGCTGTGGTGACCGAGTCTGACACGCCAGTTGTCGAAGTCGAAGTCAAGTACAGCGAGCTGCAGACTCGGTATGCCGAACAGGAGGCCCAATTGGCTAAGGCGCTCCACGAACTTGGAGAGTTTAAAGCCGAAATTGAGGTGCCTGGATTGGTGGCCGGGATACCAGAGTGCAAGTCGAGGCATGGAGTTCACTCCGAGCCATATATTAAGCTCCTGAGGAGGCTAAGAAGACTTGTAAGAAAACATCCGGCTACCTTGGTCAACCGCCTCGAAATCAGGGTATACCTGGGGTATTTGGGAGAGCCCGCAGGTTCGGAAGGCCCAGAGCCGAAATCGGATGAAGAGGCTCAACCTCCCACCAAACGGACTGGAGAGGAGCATCAGTCCGGCGAAGGTCCGAAGAGCCTGACTTATGCGCGTCCGGTAGGATACCGACGTCGGGCAGGTAAAGAACCTCTAACGGAATCAGGTGCGCTGACAAAGAAGTCTCCTCAAGTTCGGAGATCGGCGTCGAGAACCGCTGTATCAGGTTCCGTTGTTGGAGTTGTGCCGATGCCGGTCATAGACCTGACTGGGACCCCGGGTTTCTATCAACGGCAGCGGGAACTGCAGACCAGGCGTGTTGTGGGTCAACGGACACCATCCAGCCGTGGTCGAGTAGTTCAGTCCGTGCCGGACCGAGGTGGTCGTAGCGGTCAAGGTCGGGGGGTATCTAGGAGTCGGAGGTCGGCACAGGAGCAGCGGCGAGCCGACGAAGTAGCATCAGATGCACTTGAAAAATGGCTGTCCCATTAGCTGTATAATTTTTCCATTCTTTTGTAATCTTTGTTGACACACTTGTAAATAGTAATTCTCTTCACGGAATAAAATCAATAAACTTCTGCGTTTGTACGTCTTGGAATGCTTTTTACTTTGTGTAAATAAATAGTCGGCCTCGGGTGAGAGTTTAACACTAACCCTTTGAGGGAATCTGACGATCTGGACCTCGGGTAATAAATTAATATCGACCCTTTGAGGAACAAAATAACGACCTCGACTTCGAGTGATATAATTATACCGACCCTTTGAAGGAGATCAAGACGACCTCAACTTCGAGTAGGATAATAAACCAACCCTTAGAAGGAGATCGGACTTTTATTTGGCGAGATAATCGCTAGGAGTGGTCCCCTTGTGTACACTTAGATTTTTATTCACTTTTTGTGATGTTTTCTTGGAGGATTAAATACAACCCGTCAACAAAGAAAACTTAAGGATATTAATGCCGACTTTATGTGATCACTTGTAAAGATAATTTAATTATCGAGATCACTTAGCCGACCTTAACAATAAGATAACTTGCAACTTAAAAAGATAAAACGCATAAGTGGAAAATGCAAGGATGCGAACTAATGAAATGAAACTTTATTAAATGAGAAAAGCACATAAAGATTACATGTACCTATATGAGAACGGAAATAAAACCTACGAACTAGACCGTGACATTCCACTTATACATAAAATCTCTTTAAATGCGTAACGTGCCACGAGCGGGGGATCGGCGCACCTGATTGATGAGCGAGTTTATAAGAACCTTTTTCCCATAGCTTCGACGATCTGGTGTGGTTTGAAAAAATAATATTTATACGATTTGAAAAAAAGTGAAACTTGATTTAAAATAAAAGTTATTGGTTTTTAATAAAAAATGATTATTCTTGTGAATAAAAGTTACTTTTCTTGTGAACGAAAGTTATTATTCTTATTAATAAAAGTTACTTTTCTTGTAAACGAAAGTTACTCTTTATCTAAATAAAAGCTACTCTATTTGTAAATGAAAGTTAATCTTTTTATAAAAATTATTCTTTTTACTATAATATATATAAAAAATAAATACTATTATTCAAATAAATAAATTTTTTTATCATATTATATAATTAAATTAATTAAAAGGTATTGTTCTTTTGAATAAAAGTTACTCTTCTTCTAAATGAAAGTTACTCTTCTTCTAAATAAAAATTACTCTTCTTATGAATGAAAGTTACTCTTCTTGTGAATGAAAGTTACTCTTGTTACAAATGAAAGTTACTCTTCTTATGAATGAAAGTTACTCTTCGTATGAATGAAAGTTACTATTCTTTGAAATAAAAGTTACTATTTATATTATATTATAATATATAAAGAATTAATATTTCTAAAAAGTTATTAGCTTAATAAATAAAAGTGACATTGGTTCTTGGAAATAATTTCAAAAAGGATAAAATTCTACCAACAATTAATTTTTTTTAATAATATATATAAAGGATAAAACAAGTTACACTTGTTTTTTTCTTCATTTTTTCTATTTTTTTTATTTAGAAGAAGAGTAACTTTCATTTACAAGAAGAGTAACTTTCATTTCAAAAAAGAGTAACTTTTATTAAAAAGAACAATATCTTTTATTTTAAATGAAATTTCACTTTTCTTCGAATTGTATAAATATTAATTTAATTATATAATATAATAAAAAAGTTTTTTTATTCATTTGAATAATGATTTCTATGCTTTATATATATTATAATAAAAAAATTATAATTACTGGTAGAGTTTTAACCTTTCTGAATTTATTCCCAAGAACAAGTGTAGCTTTTATTTATTAAGATAATTTTTTTTTTGAAATATTAGTTATTCATATATTATAATAAAAAGAGTAACTTTCATTTAGAAGAAGAATAACTTTCATCAAATTTATTTCAACTTCAAAATTCACATGCTTTAAATTCATATATATATATATATATATATATATATCATTTAAGAAAGAAAAAGCAAAGAAAAAAGAAAGAACGCACACAAACGAAAATAATTCAAAAAAAGAAAAATTTAAATAAATGATTTTCTGTATATCCTAATTTAATTCATATGTAAATTAAAATTATTAAAATTTTAAATATAATTAAATTTATATGTTATTTAAATTTAAAAATCCATATGCTAATATATATATCATTAAAAAAAGCCAAAGATAAAATAAAAAATGTTAAAATAATAATAAAAAAAAAGTAAAAACAAACAACGTAATAAAATAATGAATAAAAAACAAAAAAAATGCAAAATGCTACAAATAAGTGTTGAACACATGACGTAAAGCTAGTTTTGTGTGCATTTAACCACCAAACTATATCTATTTTTTGTACATAAATGATGCAGTCATATTTAACTGCACTATATCTGTTTTTTGTACATAAATGACGCAATCATATTTATTAACTATGATAGCTAAGAAAAGAGAGAAGACATAACTGCTTCCTGTGGGTATTCAACCCACAATTCCTACACTTGAGTTTGAGCACTTCCTTCCACCGCACCACATCTTCATTATCATTAACATTGAAAAGTTTTATTTATCAATTTGGCAGCGTATAATTTTAATTAAAAAATGGGTCGGGTCAAACCCGGGTCCAGGCCGGATTTGACCCGCTCATACAACGAAGGTACCCCCACCAAAGTGCACCACTCCAAATAAAGTCATATAAATAAATTAAAGGAAAAGTACAAAATTACTAAACCTCAAGATTAAGGGAACGAACTTCATCAAATTTCTTGTATAAACATAATACTCGAAATTAGGGAAATGTTAAAGTAAGTTTTTTCATTTCACAAGACTTACATATTATTATTAAATTCAAATCGTTTTGGACTCGTTACATGTTCAATTTCACTTTAAAGATTTTAATAATCAAAAGATTCTATATAGTAAAAGTTTTGTAACCAATAATCTTTTAAGTATTTAACAAATCTAAGAGATAATATTGTTTTTTGACTGGTCAGTGGTCACTGCGGAAACTATAATTTGTACAGCCATTTTGACCTTCTCAAATAGTATTATATATTGGCTTTTTTCATTTGTTTTACAGAGGAATTTCGCCATTACTATGTCAGGCTACGTCTTAGATAAATTTTATCTGTATACAATAATCCGTATATTATACAGTAGAAATATGCAGTATTAAAAAATCATATTTAGTTGACCTCGTCAAAAAAAGTGGTGTTAAGATTTAAATTCAAAGATGACGAGTATATATATTGATTAATCTCAAATGCATTCCAGCAAAATTAGTAGCTGCTATTAAAATAAATGTTGTGAATTTATATAAGCATTTTGTACAATTTGATAAAAATCATACAAAATAATTAAGGAAGAGTTGGACAAAATATACTATTTTTATAAAAAGAGAAGTTATATATCATATTTTATAAAAGTATGAGTTTTCAATACTATTTTGATTCAAAAAACCATAATACCTTTTTAATGGCCCACTACTTAAAGAAAAAGAATAAATTAAATAAAGATTTTTTTAATGGAAACTGATAGTCACCTCTAAATTAACAAAAAGAAACGGTTCCACAATATCTTCAAATCCTAAAAAAAAGGAAATCGATCCCCACAAAATTTCACTATTTCAGACTCACAGTCGCATCCTCTCCCACAACACCACAATCGCCTTCCCTCCCATGACAGTTTATTCAAACTCTACTACCGACATTTCCCGGCAAGATGAGCAGAAGAGGCAACGAGGACAATGCGGCTTCATTGTCTTCTATAGAGAAGAACCTCTACCGGTTAGCCCCCTAACTTCAAATTCAAAATTTAATATAAAATCGCAATGTGATGGCTTCGAAGTTGTGGGTGTTTGAAATCGTTGTAGAGTGGCTGTTGGTGGCCGCGAGTAGCCATGGGTGGTGATATTTATATGCCCACAATGGTGTTGTCTTGAGCGATCCATCGTGAGTGAACCACCATCGTGACTGAGCACTCATCAATGACAACTCACTCATGATAGCATAATTGTGGCCCGCGATCGTGAATGAAAGAGTCCAATGCTACGTATTTTGATGTATTCGATGCAATAAGAAAATTCAAGTCTGGTAGCGCACTCACGATCATGCACCAACTACTGTGTCCCTAAGGCACGATCGTGTATAACGATTACGACTTGCAGCCGTGGCTCACGATTATGTCTGACTTCTTAAGATCATGGCAGAACCCACGACGGCATTCAACCATATTGGCTCTCGAATGCACGACCGAGGCTCACGGTTATAGGCCACGACAAGCTTCAACCATCGTGGCCTTAACAACAAATTATGGATTTGTGACTTTTAAGTAGTCATGTAATTTAAGAGGTGTTTTATGAATACTATAATGATTTATATAGCATTACTTACACAAATGATGATGAAATATATTATATCTTGCAAATATTAATAATACACAATATTTCTAATAAACTCACTTATAATCGTAGAATGACTTGTTGGAAATGATATATATTAGAAAATATTTGGTCATATTTCGTTCATAATACGTAAATACAGATTGAAAATGAGAGTTATGACGAAATACTTGTCTACTTCTTAAGGGGAAGGTGTTTGTGGTCCTCGTGGGCTACTGTCGTGGCTCATGGTTGTAGCCCATGATAGCTCCCACGGGCTTCAAACATTGCGGGATACAATCGTTGCCTCACACACGATCGTGGCTCACTCACGGTAATGCACCCATGATCGTGGCTCACTCACGATAATTTAACCATGATTGTGGATCACACACGGTGGCTCAAGCATGGGCTCACTCACGGTCCTGCACCTATGGTCGTGTCTCTCGAAGGCACAATTGTGGCCTCACTCACAATCAGGCATCCACAATCGTGCTCCCAATCATGCACCAACGATCAAACACCATGATCCTACACCCACGACCAGGCATGCACCTACTATCGTATCCCTCGAAGGCACAATCGTAGCTCATGAAGGGATCCACCGCGTTGTCTTACTCTCTATAAATACTCTTACTACCCCATTTTCTCTCAAGCTAATTTGTGTCGCCTCCTTACTCTCTAAATACTCTCAATACCTACTTCCTCTCAATCCTAATTCGCGCTTCCACCTCATTTTGTCACGATGGTAGACCACAATGACAACCACATATGTCATCCCCACAACCATGACCCCACTGCCGCCAGCCCCACAGTCGTTGACTCCAACGTATCTATAAGCTTTTTAAGGATGGGTGCTTTGGTCACTTGTTCCATTGGAGACGTTTGCCAGATTTTTGTGGGGCGTCTAGCGTTTCCTGTGTGACCTTTAATCGAGCATCTGAAATGGCCAACGAATTCAAAGTAGAATCCGATGTATACGACATCTTTTTCCAACCATCATGTTCTAGAAAGCGGGATGGAAAGATGGAGAGTGAGTTTGTTCTTAAACAAGAAAAACGCTTCATTGGCTGATTCTGCAAAGGTAGGAAATTAGAGATCAGAAATATTTGAATACAAGAAACAATCTATAAACTTTTAAATGGAACGCTCGATATGAAAATTTCTTGACCTAGCATACCATTAAAAGCGTATGGATCCATTCCTAGTATTCATAGATTTATGATCCATAATTTTTTTGTTTTTGTAGAATCAATTTCTATTATGATTTTTTCGTCATTTCCACACAAACCCACTTTACATCTTCGATTTTGCTTTTAGATTATTGTTCTGATTCTGCATTGGGTGACTTCGTGCTATTAACCCCAAGATCATCTGCACATGAATCGAACATTCTCATGCTATGAAGAATCTTCGGTATGCATTCTTTTTAAATTCATTGGGGAATTATTCTAGCCAAGTCGTCTGCGATTGCTCTCTGCGCTATTCTGGCAACTTGGACGTGGTCTTGGCCATTAGCTTTGTAGATGTGGGATCTCACACCAATTACTCTTGTGTTTTGTTTTATTGATTTTTGTTCGTATTTTCCATATCTTGATTGCTTTGTATTAATGAATTGTTGGTGTTTTGGAGAT
>JAYDZE010142128.1:0-41366 GCA_034509125.1 Monilaria moniliformis
TTCTTTTTTTTTTGGGGGGGGGGGGGGGGGGTTAGCTTGTTGGTGTTAGCAGACTTGTCAGGATCTCTTTAGTTCTTGCATTTAACACTATAGTCTTTGAAACTTAATTGGTTTCTTAGATACACTAACAGTGGAAGAACATAGTGTACACCAATCAATTAAAACAAATGAAAAAGATAAGTCTTTCTTTTTATGATTGTAGAAATCAAACTTCATTACTTGCTAAGGGAATTCCCTTTATATACTGATTCAATGTTTACCACAAATTTTTTATTTTATTTTACAGTAATCATAATATGTGCTAATTATCAGAAACAAAGCAAGCGGTTGATTCATTAACATGACTTGTACTCTCCCCATATTTGACTGTCAATAAACCCACCAAAAAATTCTTATAATTTTGGCTTTACTCCACACTGTACCCATTTAGACAAAGCACATTTCCTACAGAGTAATGTTTACCTTATCCTAGCAAATAGCAAACCAAGATAGACAATGGACCTAATTCAAAGAATTTCTTCAAAAATAACATGACCTTATACTTAGTAGCAAAATCAGCCCAAAAACCATACGTCACTATGAAGTGCATAAAGTATGGGCATGGAAGATATAACAAAAATATGAAAATAGGATCACCTTACAGATACTGAAACTTAACAGTCAGTCATGGATTAACAAGAGGACACATGGAATGTGTTATATCAGTTCCAATACAGCTGATGCTCACATCAATCCTTTGGAGTAGTTTAAACATTACTAATTCTAAAAGCTTTCTCTTTGCAGAGAGGGGATAACTTACTTCTTAACCATGGAGCATTACAAGATATACAAGTCGTATGACCAAAACTGGTATTATAAATATTTTAACGACTAAATAGTCATATCTGGAGGGCACAGAAAGATGGACAGAGGGGGAAATACTTCATTACGATTACCTGGTCACAATTCCAGTTCCCTCAGTGTCGATCTTTCTAAACAGTACAGCAGAAAAGAAAGACGGGAGCTTGCAAATTTCCTTCGTTACTGGTTTAAATTCTGAAAATCCATTAAATGTACAACTCATTAGTAGGCAATGAACCAGTGAACATTCTAAGACTACATCACATGCACATCTAGCAATCTCACCATGCATTTGCAGTCCGTCCACGTGACCATAAAAAAATTGGTTGATTCTAAACAAGCACCGCTCTTTCAATTCATTAGGTGGTGGGCGCCCATTTTGGAAATAGAACTGGAAATCACAAATTTTATCAAGTGAATTATACCCATTAACTGCCCAGAAAGAGGGGGAGGGAGGGGGCAACAGGATTCTATGACAAAAACTTGGAAACAGATCAACAACAAATCAACTAATTCAACCTGAGGTATAAGCTCTTTCACAGGCTCATTCACTAATTTCAAGGGCGAGCTGAAACCAGAAAGGCCTGCCCTCTGTTTCGTGATTCGAGGAGAACCTGAAGAACTCCTTGGTGAAAGTGGTGGCGTACTACCTGCAGGAAACATTGAAGGCAGTGTATTGCTAGCTGCAGTATTTGTGCTACCTGTTCCAGCAGCATTCAAGGGACCACCTCCCTTAGCATTATTGAGCAACGATTTTACCTGCATATTATAGGAGGATATATGTTAATACATCTGATTCCTTTCTCAACTATAGCGATACTAAACCTAAAATATTCTGGGCAATTTTCAGGGAAAAAGTTATCAGCTAAATTGCTTCCACCTGCACTAGCAAATTCTGAAGGTCCGAAAAGACATATTACAGCATTCATCCCAAATTTATTGCTTCCATATCCATCTAAATGAAGAATTTCCGCAAAGTTAAATTCCAGTTGAAACTAATAGTGTGACACTAACAACTCTCAATCACTATGGGTGGCGGAAATTTTGCAAGAATGCAACTTCACAGAGTACAAACACACAAAACTTTAACTTTCCTCACATAGGAAAACTTTATCAAGTCAACTTAGTGCCATGTTTTGCCAGTACAGAGAACACCATTATACTACAAACCCCTACTTTGGGAGACAAAGATAAATGAATACTTTGACAAGAAAATAGCTACATCTCCAAACAACTTTAAGAGCATATCAAGGTAGATTCAAATGAAAGCTAATAATTGGAAAATAACATGAGAACAATGTGTACATCTCAACTACACATGCCAAGAAACAGTGCATCTGAATGTTGTGGCAGGATATCTGCTAATTAAAAGCAAAATCTAATTCTACTTCAGATCCAACATCTCATGTCAAGGCTGAAAACTATTGTCCTATATGCAAAATCCAGTAATGAATGCCTGGCAATATGTGATAGTACCTAACTACGAATCATGGAATTCCTTGGTCATATGTAAATGATGAGCGATAACTGATTTATAATGATAAATTGTACAAATAAGTTTATCCAGCATCCCCAATCTGCACAGGCATGCAGACACATCCTTTCAGATACTAACTCACAACTAGTTAAAGGTACCGCTCAAAAATGAAGGAAAACAACTCCCATGGACTTCCCAGGGTCATTAAAACATCAAAGCACCACACTGTTCTCATAAAAAATGGTTGGTTATCGAAACTATAGGAGTAGCAGATTTATGATGTCCTAAAAATTATCTCATGTTTTAGAGAAATATATAGATAGGACCTGCAACAGAGGAAAGTCTGACTTGTGATGTTAAAAGTTGCATTGTCACGAAGAAAGATTTTGGCCATCCAAGTTTGACTTTTATTAAAGTACAATTAATTTAAAAACTCCAAAATGTGGCAATGCTTTCAATTTATTTAAGCATGAACACACTAGTGAGTATTGATAGCAGCCAAACATATGGAATTTCAGCTAAATCTATCACAGAAAGTTGTGGCAATAAGGAAAATTATTAAAGTTATAATAGTATTATATAGTTCCACTGTTCAAGTAGATAATACTGCCAATTAAGATAGAATTGAATTAAAGAAGCATGATTTCTTCAGCTAAAACGAAAATGATGTGATCTTTCCAAAATGATGACGCACTTCATGGTTTATATAGCAAATTTGGTTTTTCTTTGCACTAAAAGTGTCTCTGTATAGTAGATTAGAATCATTAGATATAATATCATTCTGATAAATTGAAGCGATTGTCAATACATAGTCTAAACTTACATTTAATTCTCTGGTGTCCTAAAAATGAATACATCTTACTGATAAGTTATTAATGACTCCATTATTACTAATTATCAGATTATTGAATGTGCCAATGAACAAGAGCAGGTGTCATCACGTGAAGTTTCTACTGATACATAAAAGCCAGAAACCAAAACATAAAAGCTATAACATTAGAAAAGCACTGGCCAAGAGATGAAACAACTAAGTGTCATCCACATCTGATCAAATAGAATGGCCGTAATGCTAGAGTAGTCAAAAGTTAAGTTCAGTTCTTTAACCATGAGCCATGCAAGACGAATAAATATCGCTTGCCCGATTTCATTTCCATATGGGCTCTTACCACATTAACCAACCGGCTTTTCATTGACCAGCCTTAGTGACAGGAGGTTTCTATAAATGTCTGCTTGTAACATGTTCTCATAAAGTGACTCAGAAGCACACGTAATATTCCTATCACCTTTTAGATTGTTTACAGTAGTTGCATTAACATATTTATTTTAATTGTGATATATTTCTAAAGCATAAAAGTCTCAATGGTTATTATGGTTTATCACCAACAATCACCAACAAAGTATCACCAACAATCACAAACAAAGTAAAGCCCATAACTTTATCTCTTCCTTCCTACAATCCCCACCGATAACCAACGACTCAGAAACGAAATTTGCATGTGGAACCTACCATTTCCCTGTCACTTAACCTAACCCGCCAAACTAAGCATAAACTGCAACCCGAAACACGAAAGAGATCGTCACTCGAAAAAACAAAACGAAAAGAAAAAAAGTTAATTACCAAGGAATTGGTTTCCGGAAGCGAAAGCCACTGATCAAATAGCTTTTCGGCAACATATGGGTTGGCTTTAATGGCCAACGGAGACACCTCCTGAAGCTGCAATAGTTCAGCATCGAGGCACGTGACATCGCCATTGAAATCCAAATCCATCTCTATTTCCTCAAAATAATATCCTCAAAAATTATAATACAACTCGCAACCCTCAGATCTTCCCGCGCTTCTTCAACCATCAAACAGGAACAGAACAGCCCGAAAACCAGCAAGCAAAAAGAGCCCGAATTTCCCTCGCTCGCGGATCTTATTAATCAATTCAAAATAGGCAAAAAAAGAGAGGCAAGATTGATTCAAAATCGGTGTCTGTGCAGCGCCGGAAAGCAAACCCCAAAATGGATTGACAACAGAGATCGGAGAGACGGAATTTACAGAGAGATTGCAAACCCTTAGCAGAGGAAAAGTGTGTGCAAATATTGTGTGTTCCAGTGCGTGTGGGTGGATGTGGAGAGAGTGAATAGTGTGGATATAAATTCATTATTTTTGAAAGAATCTGATAAAATTTTGCAAAATGTGGAATTGAAAAGACTCGTCAAATATTGCATATGTATATTTTCCGAATAAATAATTGGCAATAAATGCTATAATTTTGGTTGACTTTGCATTTTTTGAGTTCAACTTTTTATATTACTTTTAAAGACAAACGCTTACTTTTTTCACAATAGCAGATAAATAGTTACAAAATTAGTACGTGGTGCAATTTATTAATATAGTATATTGTAAAATTAATAAGTATATTTTTTTAAGAGGAAGTTAATAAGTATATTTTTTGGCACATTTCACTCTTAATTTATAATTAAATATTATCTACGTTTGTTTTTAGAGTCGAAAATTAAGAAGCAAAATCATATTTGTTTCACTACAAATTGAGTTGGTAAAAAAGTTTGAATTCTTATTCTCATGAACATATTAACTGAGAGGCATGTGTACTTCAGAAAGATTGAAAATATGTAAATGCAAGATCAAGATCAAGATCATTACACTTCATATTGAATTGAAGAATATATATACATATATATATATATATGTGTGTGTGTGTGTGTGTGTGCGACATTTTTCTAACACCATTTTTCTCAATCAATTTCAGTCACTCAAAAAATCAAACTCAATCTAGCTGCAAAATTAGTGGTAGTTGATAACAAACTCTTTTATAGCCATTATACTAATAGAGGTGATCTCATGTGAGAACACATGGAATTATACACAATTAAGGTTCATAAACTCGTGATTAATAACTCCTAATTGTGTGTGTTCCTCAAATGAGGACCTCGTCATAAAAGACATTATCGTGATAAAAGTGAGTTTTTCTAACTATTTTGGGTGACAAAAGTTGGAAATACCCTTCAATGGAAGTAAAGGTTTGATGAGCTTAAAGAGAAGTCAACAGATCATAGAGAGAGTATGGAAAAAAAAAAACAAGTGAATCCATGTCAATTTCCAAATCATTTTTTCTATTTTTTCAAAGAAAAAAGATAAATTCTATTTTATGCATATCATCTTAACTGTACTAAAATATAGTTGATTATTATATTTCATTTAGCTACAATGTCTCAATAAAATAAATATTTTTTCATAAAGAAAATAAATATGGAGTGGACTAATAAATTAGCCATATTAAGATAATAAAGATACAAATTAGCCACCATTTTTACTATTCTACTCCCTATATAGTTCATGACAAATTATTAATTGTGAATTCCTATTTGAATAGGGTGATTCATAACCAACAATAGGTTTGATCTTGAATTCGTCAATTAAGAGCAAAGCATTACTTCAAGCCAAAAACGACTGTTCTATATCTTTTATTATCTTTACTATATGAAAATGGCTACTTAAATGTATCAACTATATACACATTTAATTCATGAAATTGTTTAAATTTACTAGGAGGTGTTATTAAAAAATCACACTAAGAGGATTTGAACTAACGGATTAAATAAAATATAAATAACATAATTGATTAAACAGAACATGATTGTAATTATTAATATATAGATATAAGATAAAATAGTAAAATTGATTGAATAGAACTAGTAAGGTTGAATCATACTCAAGACTGCACAAAATTATAAAGAGGGAACTTCAAATTTAGTTATTGGAGATGGCGGTTTGCACATTTACAGTCCTTGTAGATGAATTTGCTCATTTCGGATACCTGAAGATGGGGTAATATCAATTGAGATCCTTTTTCGCTTATCCTTTTTTCTGATCAGCACTATCTGTTGTGAACGTGCTGGATATTACATCTTTTATAATGTTATTTGGAGAGTACTCATTTTTTACTCGTTTGATGTTGATGACAATGGTGCATCTATATAATTCATGTTAGCAGTTGAATCAATAAAAAAAGAGGTTATATAAAGTTGAGTCGAGCAGAGAGATTTATACTCATTATTGGTGGGTACGAGGAAAAAATATTAAATGAAAGAGCTCATCTCATTGACAGAAAATTGAGTCCAATGCTTGAGTACAGAGATATTGTAAGTTTAATGATCAATCTTGTTCTCATTTTTGTAGTGCTTTCATGGTAACTGTTCTTAAACGTTGAATCTCATTTTGATCAACAAGAATGTGAAAAGGAGTATCTAGATGAAGAAGCATCATCAGAAATGCTGATAAGGTATGCCTACTTTGCTACTCTACGTTTAATCTTCACGGTGTTGTGTATCAAACACATCCTGCCTCGTTTTGCCCAAGTCAACCTCGTACCCAATTCGAGTAGATAGGCAGTCAAGTCTACCATTCGTTTCCTCGTGCATCTTGTCAAGTAAGTCAAGTATATTATCCATCCCATCTTGTGTCTTTCGCTTTCGACTACATCTTTTGAGAATACGAGTATATTTCCCACTCAGTTGTACTATCACCCACTGGCTCTGGAGCAACACTAGTGTTCATAAGATCTTCGGCAAAGAAGTCGTCAAAATTCACATGAATGGCGTTGCCTACACCGAGGTTGGCAATGTTATCCTGCGAACATAACTCGTTCACCGCCTACAAAATGTCTTATGCTCGGGTGCCAGTTGCTCAATCATTTCCAAAAATCAATTTCTAGTCCTCCCAGTATGACCATGCCTTGTTTCGCATAAATTTCGCGTTCCCATTCATTTGTAGGAAAAATTAAACTAAAATCAAATTTATCAGGTTACTAGAACAGCTGCCTTCATAATTTGTTCCCACTACTCCTCGTCGAAATCTATCTTGTAATCACTGTGTAGTTGCAGTCTTCAATTGGAATTCAAAGCACGTGTTGTTCCAGCGTTCATTTGGAATTGATTTAGGTTTTGGAAAGGATCACAATGAGAAATTAGGGAGATTTAATTAGACTAGTTTCGTCCATTCATTTTGTAATCTAGTTGGAAGACGTGTACCAAACAAGTGACAAGAAAATGTGTATTTTTTAACTTGCTTACCAAACACTAAGCTAAGATAACACTAAGCTAAGATAACTTATCTTACCAAAACCAGTTATCATTTCTAGGTTCTTATTATTCTCTTATTCTATCCAGTCATAATCCAATTGGCTTACCAAACGAGCCATTGAAATATATATCAAGAAATGCTTCAAGCCAAACCCTCGTAAAGTACCTAATGCAAAGCATAAAGATGGCTAGCAGACATACGTGACTTTTTTATGAATAGGTTTAGAATAGGTTTAAGGAATTATTTTATGAACATTATGCTGTATAGTTTCAAATATACATTATTTTTTTTATAGAAATAATAAATTTAGATTTGGATTTTAGAATTTTATCCTTTATACGTGCTTAATTAAGATGAAGATTCTGGAGGCTTTAATATATACCAGTATTTGCTTACGTGTGATACACCTGAACATTTTTATGTTTATTTTTCACGTAATTTCGCATTATTCAATTGACAATTTATCGTTTTCGTTTTGAGAATTGAGTGATTTTGAGCATCTATTTTTTATTATATTTCTTTAACGTTCAATAATGTGTAAGAAGACAAATTTTTATGTCACCATAAAGACTTTTTTTTTTGTTGGAAAACCTTTGCTTAATAATTGTAAAACCTTTTTTTAAATGAAAAAAAAAATCAAACTTTGGTACACAAATGATATATTAAGAATGCTGCTTTATATTTTTTAGTCATTTTTTTCAAATTTGGAAGAAGAAAAAAAATTGCTTTAGGACGACATTTCTATAATTATCCATTATCCATAATTGACCTAAATATCATGGCAGATACTCAAAATGTAAAATATATGAAATCAATAATCATAAATCGTGTATTCAATATTTACCTGAATATCCAAATATACATCTTTGCATAAATGAAAATAATCACAATAGCCTTTTCCTTCATCAGTGAATTAAGCTATTTCATATCAAAGATGGGAAAATATTACCAATATTTAAGATTGTCACGTTGTATAAATTTCATTGGACTTAGAATATCAATTATTTCAATTTGGATCTGCTATGTTCTTAACATTATCTTTTTCAAGTTTTATATATATAAGTTTTTTTTTAAATGTTTGCGGCAATTTATAGTGATACTATGGATATACATACAATATATATATGTATATATAAATTGATACTGGAGATTTGCGACTTATTTTAGTTGTAGACACAATCAAGACTTATTTTCCAACTCCGAAAATCTCAGCACATAACCAAAGCCAACTAGTGAAGGATAAAAGAGTATTTATTTTCTGTCAAAATTGAATGGTTTATCCATAGTTAATATATTAGATGACTGGCCATATTTACTCATATATAAGTGACCAAAAAATGCAGCCCAACATTTACAAAAGTTAATGGCTGGAAAAATTTTCTATCTTGTGTGCTTGCTAATCTTTTCACTAAGAATCCGGCCAAGTAAGCTTGGTTCGTCAGTCAAGTTGTTACTGTTCAAGCAACTGCCGAGTGCACGAAGCTCCTCCGCATTTGCTTTCTGTAAGAGGCCATTGAGTATTCTCTCAACAGCCCCGTGGGCCAAGGGCACGGCCATCAGGTTCATAGAGCTGTCTATTGGTCGTGACTGTAAAGGAATCTGCATCAGTGATCGCGATTGCCAGTATTCTTGGCAAACTCGATCGTGGTCCATAGCCTGAATCGCCTGTAGAGAGAACCAAAAATGGCCATTTTAATAACATGATTAAATTTTAATTAGAGATTAATACATCCTAATTAGAGATTCATAAACCCTAACTGGTTTTAATTAAGCTGGATGCATTGTACATCTGAACGCATACTAGTTTTTGCCTTTTCATTTATGTTAAAGTTGGGTTCTTATATTTGTTATGGTAAATATCAATTTCTATCCCAAAGTAAACATGTTCTTCCAGAAACGTTTCACACTTTCGATAATGACATATAGTGCCCAGTAGATGGACTTTGTTTTCAACTAGTGTTTAACCCGTGCGATGCACGGAGAAATTAGGTTGAGACTACTTTTTTGGTACCAAAAAGTCTGTTGGCAATAAGGAACATGCAGAAAAGAGCACTCAAATAAAAGCCAATTGTTTTCACACACATTTCTGTAGAAAAGTTGGCTCGTCCTAGGTTTAAAATCGAAGTCAATTTATTGGATACTAATACGTCATTATTGAAAGTGTGAGATATTTCTATAAAAAGGCGCATACTCTGAGCAAGAATATACAAGGACAATGACTCGATGCTTACAAATACTTGAAAACATAAGGACAAAAATAAACTCTATTCCTATATGAAAAACATCAGTAAATCATAATCTTCAACTTCAAGTAATAAATTCGAAGCCTATTGGAGGAACTTGCCTGCATAATTGCTGGCGATGAAAAGCCAAACATTTGTATGCCATCGACACTCCCAGGAGGCTGCTGAGGAGGAAGCTTCCCCTTTCCTAGCTTATGTTGCTTGGCAATCTCATGATTTACTTGCTCCCGAACCAGTTCCCAGCATCTACCAGCTGAGACATGGATAAATGCTTCACTGGGATCGGTCTCCAACGACACCTAAAAATGCAATATATCAGCACTATTCAACTTGTCATGTAGAGAAAACAAAGGGGATAAAACATCTCAAATCTGTGAAATAACCCAATATTGCCTATATGGATTTGGTTTGTCATCCTGAAATCTTTTGAGATAGGTTTTCAAAAATATAAATTTATCAGCCAACAGATAAAAGAAAAGAAGAAACAGAACAAGTAGCACAAAAGAAATTTTTTGCTACTGCGAAGGATTCATATAATGTGGAGAAGATCTCACAAAAGAGCAGATGATTTAACAAAAATGATAAGGTAATGAGTAATTATTTCATGTTTCTGCAAGGATTATATGATTAGCAGAAGGTTTTTACATTTATTGGATACTATACTTACCATAAATAAAGGTCGACCCAGCCCAGCATCTATGATTTCAGAGACATAATAGCACATATTGGTCGGATCAATAACATCTATGTACCTTACTCGACTCCTAAATCCTGTACTCACAAAAAAGAAAAAAAGCCCATTATATTTTGCAATTTAACAAACTGCATAGGATATATGTTCCACATAACTATGTATCAAACGTACCCTTTGGGTAAATAGAATTACTATCGCACCATAACTTTCCACGATGCACAGCTCCAAAGTCCAAAGGCTCGACATTGTAACTGATTCTCCTGATAACTTTTGCAATACGAGGACCCTTCTGGCGACGAAACCCATCCATATTATTTTGATGGCTCGACAGGTTTGATACAGTAAGCATGTTATCTACAGATCTCAACTCTACATCCAACGCAAACTTTTTACAACCATCTTCACCTTTCACTTTCTCATCATCAATTTGTTGGCGATTACGGCTTGCCTCATCACAATCATTCGTCTCTTTGTTCCTCCCCACATTTTTGTTGGAATCGGTATCCATAAACGAAATGTTAATGCAAGAACTGGTCGGAGGGTTGCTTCCTACAGAACTTTCAGCCTCAGCATGCTCCTCAACTTTAACACACGTTGAACTAGGAATGCATACATCAGAAGGAAGAGTGACAGTGGTCGTGGACACTGGTTTATCAATGCAACTACCTAACTTTGTCATACTATCGGGAAAATTTGGCTTCTGAATACCTATTGTATTCTTTTGAACAGTCCCCTTTACAACACACGGCTTTTTACAGGGTGGTTCATATTCTTCATCATCACTCAGGAGTATGACGTCCTTGTGTCCTGAAAGTGATGTCTGCCTCTCAGATTTATCAGAAGCTCCTGGAGACGCTTTCTCGGGACTACTGGGTTGAAAAGCCTGACATGATTGTACTTCATGTCCCGGAGGGGGCTGTAAAGAGTTTCCTCTTCTGCACGAACTACTAGATTTAGCTGATTTAATTTTCAGAGAAAAACGGGTTGTTGTCTTCACACTTTCCAAAGCCAATACTACAACAGGCGGTTCCACATTCTTAGAAGAGCCAATCTTGCCTATATACTTCGTTGAACTCAGAGAGCCTCCACACACTTCCCTTTTCTGCTCCTCTGAAGAAAGTGCACTGGGTAGTGAACGTATCACTACTTGAGCTGATTCTTGAGATGTAACTTGCTTTCTTTCTGCAACATGAGAAGTGAGAGCAAGACCCATATCAAGCCTTGCCCATCGATATACTGCACTTAGTTTCCCCTCCAAAGCTTCAACCAGTACATTCAATTCCATGATGTCATAACGAAAAAGGAAAAACTTAGCACTCCATGAGCACGAACACAACTGTTTGGCATGAGTCAAGCATGCATATTTATCTGGTGAACACTGGTGGCAACCTGCAGCAGATAGGTGTAGATCAAAGAGGCAGACACTGCATTCCCTCTCACATCTAGCATCAAAAGAACTCTCCATCTTCAGTACCTTTGATGATTTGCTAAGGAATTCCCTCCATTCCCGCTCCATGTCAACACGAGTCTAAACACAATATAATGCGCATTAGAATGATATTTGGACTAGATTGATGAGCAGATGGATAACAGAAAGACATGACAACAATTTGAAGGGGAAAAGATATCTGTTTTCTCCTGCTTCATTATTTATTGCAACGTCTTAAAACCCTACATACCAAGTGCTCAATTTTGAGAACAAACAACGAGTAAAGAGGTAATAGATACCTTGAGTGCTTTTGATAAGAACCCATCCTTTCCACAAGCTTCATTCCATCTCAAATTATTTGATTTGTACTTCCTCAAAAAATTATGTTCCCAATTTTCTTTTACAGCTGCTCTAGCCGCACCAAGCAATAGTTTATCATGTGAAATGGAAGTTCGTCTGCCTTGCTCGCGGTACAGCTCAATAGCTTTATGTCCATGCGGCAACCAGTCAACAGGCGCAATATTAACTGCCTCAGCACAGTTAAAACCACAGTTGAATCCAGCATGATATGCTCGAGGGAAGGTCAGTATATATTCTCCTGGATTCTGCACGCACCGATAAACAGGCATCCCTTCAGACCTTAGGATTGAAGGTGATAGTTGGGTAACCTGCATATTATTCAAAATACTGGATTAATGAAACAGTAGAAGAAAGCTACATGTTATTCACTTGTTGAAAAAGCAGTTAAATAACATTCAAGTAAACACCAGCGATATACGATATAAGTAGGCGAACTGTTTGCAATATAAGATATAAGTAGGTGAACATTAAACAGGCACTGTTCGTAGCATATTGGTTTGTATGTTACTGAATGAAATGGTAGTAAGGAATTGAAGCTCACCAGCTTATGAAGCAAGTCAGGCTGTTCTTCAAAGAGGTTGGGTAGATGTTTTCTCATAGCTGCCTCCAGTTTCATGGCATCTGATCCTGGAACTCCATACCACATCTTTGGAGCTCCCCAATGCATGTAATTCAAGGAGTACATGTGATGGTCCTCTACATGCTGTTGCCAAATGAAGAATAAATGAGTAATGAAAAATCATATACTACTGAAGGAAAATAACAGTAAAAACTAAAAACAGGAAATCATGTAAAGATTGTGTTATAATGTCAATGCAAATGAAAAGAATTTTTTACTTACCCAGCAAAATGAAGAAAAACACATTCCTATATACAGCCAAGGAACCACAACACCAGATATGTCACTGCTTTCAAATGTTAGAACAGAACCAGGAAGTCTCGGGAAGTTATTCAAGTTCCATCCTGAATTAATGTACTTCAAGTCTGAAGCAGAGGCAACTTGGTGGACATGTTTAGGAAACCCACTGCCAAATGCTCCAGTTTCCAGATCAGCCCCATAAAGCACCTTTAAGGGAATGGAATTTATTAGTACTAAAAGCAGAGAGGTAGGCCAATGTGATTGTATTTGGAAAAGGTCCACATGAGACCAGCACTGGGGAATACCTCAATTTCTTCTGTTGGTCTCTCTACCATCCGCCAATATTCTCCCTCAATTTCTTGTATTGTGGGATGCCACGGATCGTCAAGTGTAGTACTGCTATCTCTTAAATTTGAACTAGTATTATTTTTCCAGAAGTACTGAGCCTTGAAATCATCATCGTACTTCTGAAATTCACCCAGAGTAAAATCTGGACCAGGCTCAAATCCAAATTGCTCAGCATTGTCTGGAGTTTTAGTACTCTGAATAGCATTTGCATGATCGGCTCCCCTTCTCAGGCATTTTCTCTTTTTCCTCTTGTCATGTTTGACTAGGAAAGTCTTTCTCGATTCTCGATTCTGAAGTTTGTCTAACCGCTGGATTCGTGTCGCAAATTTAGACATTTCCCATATGTTCTTTTCCTTCAGAGGACAAGGAGGGTTCCATGATGGAGGTGGTACTATGCGACAGATTCCATACATCTCTGCTTTAGAGCGTATACTTGAAATGTATTTTATGGTGTCCTCAAACTCCTAATATTTGGTAAAATTAAAATAACGTAAGTACTTTCAAAACTAGAAAGCAGATCAGCTCCTTATGGGATACCAAAAAATAAGAGAACAGAGTGGTCGGGCTAATAAGAACCTCTTCAGTAGGATAAAACACAGGAGCCTCCTCAAGGTCAGGCCTTCGAGCTTCTTCTGGATGCCATTTTGCAATAACCTGTAATGGAAGTCTAAGGTAAGCATGCAGTCTTATAATAGTTTGGAGACCCCAAACCAGCCCAGCACTTCACAACTAGAAAACACAAATATATCAGCCTATAATGCTGAGGACAAAGTCTTTTTGTAGGATGGTCGATTATACCACCTTGAGAAGATTATAACTATATTATATAACTATTATATTCGCCCAGATGCAAATAAAAAGAAGTTTTCTAGTGATACTGTTTATGCAGTTATCGAAAAACTTAGAATAGATCAGTGTTGAAAGACTGACCTTTTGGCAGTTCTGACATGCTTCACACCCTCGAAGAACCCCTTTTGGCAACCAATTCCTTGAAAACTTTTCCTGAAGTTGCACCAATAGGGACCTAAGATTGAGAGAACTCAAAAGAGTTGCAGAATTTATAGTGAACTAAACTTGACCAACCTGCTCTAACTCAATTTGATCACTTGAACTGCTATCAAGCTGGTTCTTCTTTATCAATGATCTATGCCTAAGAGACGTGCTGGTTTTTGCATTGTTACATTGTGTTTCGAACTGGATATTTTCTGCTGTAGAATGGTTGGCAGAACTTGAGTAATTACTGACTTGATCATCCTCCATCTTGGTCAGAGTGAAGGGGACAAATGACTCAAAACCAGGTGGAATTGATGAGATGTCCATATTATCTTCTTTGAGACAAGGTCCAATAATTATGGCTGAAAAAAAAAAATAACTAACATAAATACATAAGAGGAACAGTTTGCTTAATAACTATACACCGAACAAGGAAAAACCAATAAATTTATCTAAAACAGGATCTGAAATTTAGAAAGCCTGAATTACAGGTTTTGGCCATAACATCAGTGAGAAAAATTTAGAAGCTCGTGGACATGAATACAGAAATATTACTAAAAACTTAAACGATGTTAGCTGCTACAGTGACACAGATACATTTATTTGCACATCAATCAATAACAGAAGTTTCCCAAAGGGGAACAATATTGTAGACTGGTATTAGAACATCCTAGAGCAAAAAGATAAAATTGCCAAACACCATACGTGCTTTTAATGAATCAAAACGAACTATAGAGACTGTAAATGCCTTGTAGCATAATTAAAGACGGAACAAGATGATGGAAGATCATGAAAAAATTAGAACCATATCAGCATAATACTAGCAGTTTCATTCTTGGCAAGCAATTTATTAGGTCTGCCATCTGTATGGGTTTTCACCTTAAATCAAGAAAAATGCCACAAATTTTATGAGAATGAGTCTGATATATTCAAGTGGCAGTATAGGCCATATAACTGCTATCCACATTGCAAAACCCAGACACTAAACATATTTATAATTACTAACATTGGGATAAACATATCTAAAGTTCAGTATTTAGTCTCTTAGTGATTCTAAACATAGTCTTCACTATAACACCAGTATTTAGTCTACAAAGAGTGAGTATTTCAACTGGCCATCATATCTACAGTTCTGATATGCCATAATCTTGTATCTTTTTTATTTCTATTTTTCTATTTTTTTCCCCAATTGTGGAACAAGGGAAAAAGAATATCCAGATATGATGTTTTTGGTTTTTAGACACCATTTTGATTTTCTTTTCTCAGAGACAGTAGATTACAAGTATTCATTAGATAAACCAATTCAATGGCACACGGCAAAACATTATTCAATGAGCCAAACAAATTAGTAACATGAAGTAATACTTATGAAATTCGATCAGGAACATTACCCAAATCTCCAAGTTCTCAAGTAAAAATATTAACTAAAAACAAGAAGAAACATAAGATCTATAATGGAAAAAGATACTTGTCGACTTACATAATCTGATTGAATGGTTCACATGCGTATGGAGCTATTGCAGCCCAGAGTTCAGTCCCTGCACCAGATTTTCCGTTGAGAAAAAACACTAATGAAAAACACAACCTCATTCAAGAAAAACATTTTAAATTCTTCATGATAAATAAACGTAGTAAAAAGAGCCAAAAGGGGAAAAAACTAACAGTGAAAAAGGAGTCATCAAATGCAGTCTGAATCGCGGACCCTTACCCTAATTCAACCAACATTTATAGTTTTGGTCCCCGCAAACAAACCAACCAAACACCATTCACATATCTTACTTTCTTAAATAGCCCTAATTTAAATAAATTCCCAATTTTATCTTATCCAACAATCTAAATTGAAGATGCATAAACCGTTGATCCAGTAGCAGGAATTGCTTTACCAGAATCCCAGAATGTAAGTTTCTACAACTTTTTGTGTACATACCAGAATTATAATAAGATCACAAGGAAAGGACCCAAAATCCCAAAAAAAGCAACCTCAAAACCAGGGGCAGCCCCTAAATTTCTCTCTAGGAAGTCAAGAAATAAATTCAGGAATTTCATAATTAACTAACCTAATTCTTGATTTGAAAAACCCTTTCTCCACAGTTGGAATTTATGGTCAATTTATTTCTACAGACAATAATACTAAAGTTTGGTATCTTCGTTAATGCTTTGCAATTTCACATATGGTTCCACTTATGATATTTATCAAATATAATCTAGAAACTGACCTTTATTTATTTTGGAATCCGGTTGATCGTTCGTTTAATTGTTGAACTTCTTTTTGGGGAAAAAATGAATTGTGACGTATAAATATAAATTACATTAGGGATTTTATTTAGAAGATTATAAATTATAATTAGATTAGACAAGGGATCGTCACGCTTCATTATTCCGGTTGATGGGTTGGGCCTCTCCATGACTTTGGACAGTGGACCATTCAACATTGAAAATATTTTAGTCTTTGATGAATCTAATCTTGCTTAGGAGATTCCACTAATTTTGGTCGAATATAAGACTGACTCGTTTATAAGAATAGAAGCTACAAGGATTCAACCTTTCCGAATGAAAATATAAAATAAAAGTTTTAAAACAAGTACAAATATCCAATTGAAAGCAATGGAAATATATCAAACACTTAAAGATACACTAAATGCATATTTAGTTTGGAAAAACTTGTTCGAATACATAAAACAAGAGTTGTTAGTATAAATGAGCTAAACTTGAACATGATAGTATATCGAAACAAAAAGTATGAATGAGAAGAATAGAATAGAGAGAAGTGCTCCAATTTAATTAGTTTATTTATTTATTAGGTTAAACATTCAAAAAAGTGTTGGGTTAATTTAATTTTAATTGAAAGAATGGTTACCGATATAAAAATACGTAGATGCCACCGAAACTATTTTGATAACCTGTATACTAAACGAACTTGCAAAAAAATAATTATCAATATTCTGGATTATTGTTTTTCGTTTTCTCACAATTCATGTAGTATAATTTTTTGTTAAATGACCAAATAAAACCTGAAGTTTTGATAAATTGGCCAAAACTCAATTATAGTTACGCAGGGGAAATTGCGTTAGCTCAAACGTAAATAATCCTTCTATGCTCACTCCCGACTCTTTTTTCCTACTTTTGGGCGAAATTCAATTTTGCAAAACTTGTGTACATTCCAACAAATAGCGGATCCACTTTAATTAGAACTCACTAATTCCTAATTTGAGATCATTAATTCATAACTATAAATTTATATATCACTAATTAGATTCATTAATCACTAATTAAGATCTTTCATTGATAGTATCTGTTACCGAACCCTCTTGTATTTCACCCACTTATTGTTTTAATTAATTTACTAGTTTAAAATAGTGATTCGAAAAGATCAAGACTAATTGTGCATTAGCAGATGATGCACTAATCTGGCCTCAGACCATCATATTATATCGAATAAATTACAATAACGATAAACCACGCCTCAAATCCCATGACATCTCAGCTCTCACATTCAGATCTATAAATTCAACTAGTGTTATTTACATCCCTTATACATGGCCAAACAATATAGTGTTAACAAATTGGGTATCACAGCCAATGCTTCAAATCTGACTTGAAAGAAAGGGCAAAGAGATGGAATGTTCGGCTAACCACCAAGCAAAAATGAGGATGCTCTCTCAAAGCATCTGATATGGCATATGGAGCGAAAAACCTTCAGATGTCGATTTTTGCATCCCGATGCACTTCCACCAGCAGGTCCATATCACAAGCAAGTTCGGAGAGTTACCTGGTTTTACTGAGATGGAGCTTCCAGCAATGAAACGACTGGAGAAATGATTGACACGCTCAAACTTAGGAAAATACTTGATCTCCATATACGGTTGCTGCCTGCAAGTCCTAAACCGTGCGAAGGAATCCACGAACTTCTATGAGAAAACTGTGCAGGTTTTTTCTGAACTTCTGGTGGTTTAGTCGATCAAGTGTTGAAGAGAGATTATTGGAAGTTGTGAGAGCCTGGATAGCATTTGTTAACCGTGATCTGAATGTTGGAATCCTCTGCCTTTCTATCAACTCCTTCGCTAAACTCTGCAAGCAATAATTGTCCCCGAATTATAAAGATCTCAGCAGCATATAAAAGAAACAAGATAGGAAGCATAAAGATAGACAACTTTTATTGATCATGGCAATAGTTCCTACGAAAATTTTGTTTGACAATTCTATTAGAGAGCATATCCATTTCTCAGACATATTTGAAGTCCCAAAACTAAGGAAACGTGACATCACAAGTTACCTGATAAGTACTCTGTTCACAAAGTATCAATGGAAGGAGTGCATCTGCTGCCGAGCCCACAAGATCAGCACTGGGACATAAAGCAAGATATGTGTCAATATGCCTTACCAGACATTCTAGCTTTCTGGCGGGATTTAGATTTTTTTATTTTTTTTTGGCATCTCACCTGTAATCGTCGAAAAGAAGAAGTTGCAGCAGTGAGCGAAGGAACCGGCTGAGAATCCCTTCACGAATATTTCCCTCAGGGTCCTTGTAACTGGAAGCATGTGATCCGAGACCAATTTTACCAGCAACTCTATCCTTGTAATGGTGGGATGCAAGTGCTTTTATAGATCTTAGACACAAATCCACCACTTCAATATCCTACCCACAAGGAAAATAACCAGAGGATATAGCAGCCAGAAAGGGAAATGTCATAAACCCACTGTATATTGTACTTTAGATTGGCTAGTGTAGATCCATTATGCAGTCCTACATGACATGTCTATGACAAAAGTAACATTATCTAACAAAAAACTATCACAATCTACCTGATGATGAAGCCCGAAATCAAGAGTTCCAAGTATGTGACTGAAGGCCTCAACATTTAGCTGTACTATTATTTCAGGATACACCTCCAGCATATGTGATAACAGAGAAAAATACTGTCAAATAGCAAGAAGACTACATTAGTTTCAGCCTAAACCCTAGCATGCCTCTCGTCCAACAAGAGAAGAGACTTACACTGTGGCAAAGTTTAGGAAATTTAAGCTGGTCCAGAGTTATCAGAGGAGTTACTATGTGTAGACCCGTAAATACGACCTATGATAGAAAGCAATCAGAACCAACATAGAACACTGTTCATACAAACCCAATACAAGAGCCACCCTTTTCATCTCACAAGATCTTGCACGGACATACCTGAGAAATATTCGTACCATAAGCCTCAATGGGTTCGGATGCAAAGTCAACCTGTGCAAGCATATTTACATCAGACTGTGCAGCAACCAACAAAGGAGGCACATTACTACAGAGATGCAGACTTTCACACTAGTTCAGTATTATCAATTGACCCAAATTGTCCAATTTGATACCCAATTACTACCTATCATCATCTAAGGTATTAAACCTCAGCACTTGATGAACAACTCATACTTTGTGTTAGCACTATCCTATAGTACCAAGTCCGTGAAGTTATTAACTAGTGGTAGGTGCAAGCATAGAATTGGTACCCTCCAAAATATGAATGAAAACATTGAAAGAAGAGAGAATCACATCAGGAAAAAGCTTCATATCGGTGGCTTAGGGACATTTCTAACAGTATACCCTTATCTAACAAAGTGAACTTGACCTGAAAGTATAAAATTTACAGAGTGAAAACATCCTTCCCTGATGTTCATATGATACAGGTTCTTCTCATGGGAATTTACTTGAACACACGTGTAACCTAAGCGCCTAATTAATTATTCTCTAAAATCATCCACAATACAATAAAATTTTCAAATGTAGGACAAAACAACTTGGTCGATATATGAAAGTTCCTGAGGGAAACACAAAGGTCCCAAGAGCAATGCCACTGATGATTAGATATTTCTTCATAATAATGGATGATAATGTGCACAGACAGACAGTTTAGATGCCGTAGTTATAGGGAGTTTGCATGGGGAAAGTGAAGAAAGTAATCCCTTGACTTGGATAATGGATAAAAGAGTTACCATATCTTTTGAACATAGATTTGAGAGAAGTTGTAGAAGCGCCCTCAAATCCTTATATTTCTCTGCATCTGCTTCATTGCGTAAGTTGTTTGAAAGGCCAACCGATATCTGAGGAAGCAGTCAAATTATATGGGTCAATTCTGGAACTATGAGTTATGATTGTCATACTGCAGCTCATGTGGAGCGTGCTTTCCAGAAAATCCACTAGACACAACGACACAGCCAGTTGTTTGAGACATAAAATGAAGATAAAGTTGGTCATGCTACTTACTGATATTGCCACAAACCAATCATCTGTATCGTGAGTGTGTGCATGCTGCATAAATAGGCAGCTCTCTGTTTGCATACAAACATATAGAGATGCATGCAAACATAAAATCACCAGAATCCAACTTACCGCATTTCATGACCATCATGTAACTAAATCAAACTCTTGTTGGTTCATGTTGCTAAAATCCGAACTATACACCCAAACTGAACTAGGGGGCAAAATGTTTACCTTGCCAATGTTGTGAGATGAGTATAGCTGAAGCAAACACATACAGAAGTCCACCATGGCAGCAGTTTCTTTAGCCTCTAAGTAGATAATTTGGCCTTCCACCCAATCAGTGGCAAATTTGAGTAGAAGGTAGACAACTACAAACTAGATAGGAAAAAAGTACGAGAATAAATTAACCACTATTGAGGTCAAAATTAAACTATTCAAGATCATAAAAAAATATTTAGGAAGTGGAAGAAGTTTCAACACTAATACAATATACGGTGAATAAATATTCCATCAAGCATTAAAACAATCATATTGGACTTGAATGGAGTTACTTTGTGGACATGTTATACAAACAAAAGAAACAGAGAATGGAAGCCACAGGTCAATGTTCAACACTATTCACCCAAGAAATAGAAAGGAAAGAAAAAAAAAGAAGACTGACAAAGTAGGAGGGGTAGTAGCAAGTGTTAATCCATTTTCCTCTCGATTTGAATCAAAAACTACCTTTTCTACTAAAGCAAGTCTCAAAGATATTCTAAGGAAGTATCTAACTTTACCTCATCTTTGTATGCTTGAAGAAATATCAAAACAGGATTCATTACAGAGAATCCCATTTCATAAATTGCCTTCTGTATACGAGGTTCTGAAACTCTGGCAACTCCCCGGAGTCGCTCCAACAAGCAACTAATCTACGGGATTTCATGAACAAATTGTCATATCATGTTTGCTAATTGCTACTAGCATTAGAATGCACAGTGCCAATCTTACCAACAAAATGATATCAGGCTGCTGAGCAATGCTTTTGAGATCATTCTTGCTTGACAGTTCCACCAGGTAAGCTGTCATATGGTTTGTAAGACTTCTTATGAACCTACACAATTTTTCAATAAAGAGTAGAATACTTTAAATTGTAATAAGTGGCGGATATCTAGAAACAGAGAAGCTCCTGAAAAAGAAAGTACTCACTCATTTGATGCCTCAGAATTTTTAATGCCTAAAGCTGAAAGGGTAAGCGTCTGAGCAAGGGATCGCTGAAATGAAAGAAATATATATAATAAGCTTTATTCAATATATAAACAAAAACTACTGAAGAGGGTGCTTGTGAGAGAGAGATGCTGAAGACTTGAAGGAATTATAGCATTACAAAGAGCAAGTGAAAGAAGCAGTATAACTAATCCAGCAAAAGATGCTATCAGTTGGGCATCTATTAATTTTAATCTAGTGCCCATCTTTATCAATACATAGACATTTAAATACTGCTACTTTCTCTTAGTTTGCTATTTAAAATCAAATTGTACATCAGCTAGGGTAAACTTCTTTTGTCCCCTAAATCTGGAGATCTTGAGAAAAGGAAATATTGAAATTAGAATACAGTACCTGGTGAGCAGCATTTAATGACAACAAAACTCTTTCATTACAGAAAGCATTCACTAAATCACGCCAAGAATCCTGCATGAATTCATAGATTTTTGAAGAATCAAAAATTTGAGTTAAATAATATAACGGGAAAAATTAGAATCTAATCTGTAATCTGCAGTGGAATAATAAGTAAATACTATTGGAAGATGTCAATTATATACTCCATCCGTCCACAAAAAGTAACAACAATTGCCTTATTTGCCGGTCTACAAAAAGTATACCACTTACCTTTTAGGGACATGACCCCACACTCTATTTTATATCTCAACCTTACAAACACTTCTTAGTTACAAAAAAAAAAAACCGCACTTTTTCTACATAGTGGGACCCTTAGTAATACCCTTTTATCCACTAAAAACACATCCACTAACATCTACCAACTATTTTCTTAACATGTGAGCCGGTCAAACATGGTATACTTTTCGTGGACGAAGGGAGTATACAATCGAAAAGAGAAAGACAGCACACTGAATAAGGCGTGACTATAATTATCTGAAATAACAAAACATGAAATCAGCTTACAAGTGCTGGAACAGAAGTAAATGCAATAAAGTTACTATGTACAAGGGGCCGTCAAAGAGCTTCCCAATAGTATGAAGATATATATGCAAGGAGCAATCAAGAAATTAGCAACAAAAAAAGTTAAAGAAAAAACAAACAATGATAAAAGGAGACAGCAGCAGCACAACATAGCAGGCACAAATGGGAGCAATCCAAGGAGATGAAAATTTCAGTGTTGTCATATGGGTGCGTGCTTTATTTTGAACTTTCTTAAAATAGAAAAAAAAGGAATTTATTAATAACTAATGAACAGTACAATGCTTTGAACTCACTATGATCTGAATTCTGACTCACTATGATCTGAATTCTGACAAGAAAGCTACTCTAAACTTAACACAGTTCCACACCTCTAAATCCCTGTTCTTTTATTTTTACTATATGAAATCCACACTTTGACACCAAGGATTTCGTAGTCAATGAATACTTCCGCAGGAGCATGATATTCCCCTCTTTCATCATAAACTCTTCATATTAAATTTCTTTTTCAATTTAATATACTTGGCGTGGATACAATTCTCAGCAGACATAAAATACATATAGTCATTTGAGCAGATACAGAGTGCTTTTAGGGGAATGGATCTAACCAAAAACCAGCCTCAGCATCAGAATCAGAAGAGGGATTGCAGGTCCAGAATCCCTTTAGAAAAGACTGCCTCATCCAAGCAGACTAGTCAACATCTTAAAAATTCTAAACAAAGGAAAAGATGCAAGAGGGTATAGGGTAAAATACAAAAATCACAGGAGTCTTATCCAAATCAGACCTCCCTCAATTCCACACCAAGTAGACACAGCACATAAAGTAAAATACTATGCCAAGTTACAGATATACCCCCCTCAGAATAGGCTAAACCCACAGGGTACATAACTTCCCTCAAATGGAGAGCATGAGAAAGCATGTTAAACAAGAAAAACAGGAACTGATAGAAAATTGTACATGTGCACAGATATGTTACTGACCAAGGTGACAAGATGATTAATAATATTCCTTCGCTTTACAAGTGAATGGAGCAACTGGTAACATGTGAGTGCCTGCCATAGGAAAAAAAGTAAAAGGCTATAAACCCCTTCAACCATCATATCTTGCATAAAAAGGTGTTGCACACTATGTCGGACACTTTCGAACAACAGAATATCACCCCCGCATAATACAGTCCAACATTCAGTTATCCAGGTAAATAAACCATTGAGATGAGGGGGCAGAACAGATTATAAGGCTAAGGGTATATAAGACTTTATACACCTGAAAAATGAAATGTCAAAACCATTATTTGCTAATAACCCTAAAATAAAAAACAAGCTATAGATATATACCTGCAAGTCCTTCTCCCCGGGGTAAGAAACAAATGTGCTCGAAGAGATGCGAATGATAATATCAAGCACAACCTTTCCATGATTAGTTTCTCCATAGAAACTAATCAATGCATTTTTGGAGTGTTTTTCTCCTGATCCATCAGGTATCATGAGGTACGTTGACATCCATCGCGCAAGGAACCACACAACTGCCTGCAATATTAAGATATGATAGTGTCAAGAACTAACACTCAAAGGAGAAAGGAATACAATATAATGGAATTTCTCTGAACTTCTCTCTCTCTCTCTCTCTCTCTCTCTCTCTCTCTCTCAAAATTGTAAGGAGAAAAGAATACAATATAATCAAATCTAACTTGCAGGTTGTGAAGCAAAATAGCTCTATGGCACAAGAGTTCCAAGAAAAGAAATATCGAAGACACTACGAAGATTTTGAAATCTTTATGTATTGAAACTCTACAAGCAACCCCTAAACCTATACCATACTTCCTTAAAGGGATACAATCTTTAAGACACCAACAATACACTTGAAACATAACTCTCCAATAACACTCAGTTTCTTTTTATTATGTAATATATCTCTTGCATCAAAGCATCAGCTGGACATTGTCATCTCAGATAGGAGTATATGCTAATAATTTGACTTGTTAGATGAATGATGGCCAGTACTTTATTTATAGCATTTTTATTTGTTTCAGATTTTTTAGGGTAGGGTATGAAGTTGTATGTTAAAATAGGATGGTTCTCAATTTTTAAGGGATGAATCCTTCCTCTGTCCTGTTTCATCTTTGTTTGTACAATTTTATCTTTTAATAAAATTTTCATGTTTCTTGTGGAACCCAAAGTCAACGTTGAATGAAATCTATCTCCTTTGTATCAGTTGACCAAAGTTGAACCTTGACTTCTGGTGTGGGGCTCAGACTCTGAACCATATTTTGGACACAAGTGTCTGTGGTCTGCCTAATACAGCTTGGGCTGAAGAGTGGGGGAAGTTTAGGAGTGGTGGAGAACGCTAGCAGTTATAGCCGGGCAGGTTAGCACTTTGCATTCTTTCAATTCCATCCAATTCTATTTTGAGGTGCTAAATAATAAGACTCTAAGAAGCAGAAGTTATCTGACAAATCAGCTCAGCCACCGGACTGCCGAGGCCCATTGTGTCTCAACTCATGGGTACCGCAATTCGCAATCTGATATCAAGGGAGTAGTTGCTCAATATTATGTTGATCAGTTTCCCAGAATAAACGGATACAGGTACCATACTATCATGTGATCCTATTGAAGGCAAGACCGGCCCTTTTTTTTAGACCAGCTTTAAACCTAAGTCATCTGGATCTTTACACTATAAGAGCTTTCCTTCTGAGATTCAATCTATTTTAAGCAAGAATCTACTTTGGAAACCAAGTGTAGAAATCAGAAGCATATGTTGCAAATCCAAATAGTAACATCTATTATCATGTTCTGTCATTAGATTAGCTTTCCTAATAGGCAAAAGAGTAAATAGTAAAAATGTCTAGATTTAGTATCATTACTCTGTGTGAAATTCTTCTGACCTTGACTAATCAATTCAAAATGCAAAAACCACTCATGAACCAAGTTTCAATAAAACAGGAGCATCATAAATATTTTCATCCCAATTTCAGGAATTAAGTTCGGATATGATGCATGATGAGCAATAGACTCAAAAATGCTCAATCTAAAGAACAAGATTGATTCCATCCCAAAATAAAAAGGTCTGCAGATAAACTCTTTCCTTGGAACAATTAAACAAAAATGCAGCAAGTTGGCAATGAAATTGGTCGGAAGAAGAACTGAAGTACCTCCATGAGACGAGGACTAAAAAAGGATGCTCTCAGTTCTGGATCTAAACTTTGCTCAGCAAACGCTATAATCGTGCTGCAAGAAATTCATAAAAAAGAATGAACTCCATGGAGAACTGAGAGAGTCAGAACAAGCAACTACTAAGTTCAGTGCTTCAGAGAA
This sequence comes from Monilaria moniliformis, assembly GCA_034509125.1. Taxonomy (NCBI): domain Eukaryota; kingdom Viridiplantae; phylum Streptophyta; class Magnoliopsida; order Caryophyllales; family Aizoaceae; genus Monilaria; species Monilaria moniliformis. The sequence goes on from JAYDZE010142128.1 coordinate 26,055, forward strand.
CTATCCTAAAGGCTAATGTAAAGCCCTTTAAAGAAAGAAACCTTCTACAGTGATGTAATTCCTTGTCCCTAACCAAATCATTTTTCCTTTGCCCTATCCTAAAGACATGTTTTAGGCTTTGACTTAAATAGACACAAGAAAGAATGCAATTCCCATCTCCATAAAATTCTGTGTTTGGACCGACAAGAACACCACATGCAAATAACTGGATATTCAACATATTCAGAACATCATTATAGTATGATGTATGACTTAAAACATAAAATTGAACTGATTTGACAAACTCCAACAGAATAAGTTCATCTCATCTAACAAATACAATGAGAAACCTACCTACAAAGTGCTACAACTGGGTGTTTATCTACCTCCATTATGTTAGTAAAATGACTTTCTATCTCCTTTGGCACCTGACAATTTCATAACAAATAAAAACAGTCAACACTTTCGCAATTCTGTTATTCTTTGAAACCCCAGCAACCATACAGGTTTAACAGATATAATGTAAAACTATTTCTTATGATTGTAAACAGACGTGAAGTCGATGTAAGGTCTTTTCTCCTTCCCCAAGTATAGACATAAGCAATTAAGTGCTGTGGTGTGGTAGTCTATACTGCCCAAAATTTTGAAGTTTCAAATTTAAAAGATGTAAGATAATATAAATCAATATAATTAATAAGGAAATAAATGTTACAACAACAGATGAAATTAATATCATGTAATTGCAGAACCACAGTTGATCTTAATGCCAGTAGTCTATGAAAAGAATGAAAAGATAACAGCATACTTCAGTTTCAAATAGCGAACTCGGAAGAAAAGGAAAATAAATTTAGAAATAGAAGATATACAAAGCTAAAAATAATTCTAACAGGGAACTGAAAAATCATAGAATGCTGCATCAAGAACTTTCACCAGGACAAATATATATTTCTACCAGAATAAGATACCACCATAGAGAAACTGGGATAACCTTTACATTTTATGAGTGAACAATAGAGTTGTTCGAGAAATAAATAGTTCCAAGGAATATGACAAGATTTTCTGAAAACACTTTAGACCTTACATAAAGAAATTGTCAATCTGTGCAAAGTCCACAAAAGATAGATCTGAGGAAAAGAAACCACAAAGCATTGCATAAAAGATATGCAAGGGTGTAGCTTTATTCCAAATACAACTATTGGTCAACTACTAGTCTCACAGACATGTTTCCTATCAACCAAGATACACAAAGTCATGGCAAAACTGTATCCTAGTTTCTTTCTTTGCTTGACCCCTACAACAAATATCTCATTTACCCTCTTTATCCGAGATGGAATTTCAACCACTTTATAATGACTTGAATAGTATCTACTATCCTTAAATAGAGAACACGATTATCCTCCTAATCTTTTTACACCACACATCAGTATGTATGGAGTCCTTCAACAGTAGAAACTCACTGCACTTTAAGAAACAGTCCGACTATAGTCCTTCTAGGTGATGGTTTAGAGAATCAATTCAGATGCAACCAAATAACAAACAACCACATGAAATAAGTACAAATTAGAAGTTTTTTGGAAGTGATACAATCGACAAGAAACAACACTTGAACTCAAGAGTAGTCCGATTTTTGTTAATGTCTACTGAGGCTGCATCAACTACTCAACTTACATTAAATTAACTAGATCAACAGAAACAAAAATACATAACTGCAAGAGAGTAGTGTGAAGAAGAAACGAAAATTCATTACCAAAGGAGTTTCACCCTGTCCTTCATCAGCCAAAACATGCCCGGAAATTAGTAAGAGAGAATAAAGTTCTTCCAAAGTTTCAGTTGGATCCCTTATGCCTCTGCCCTACATTTAGCGTGAATGATGAAACATAAGCACAAAAGCAGATAAAAGAGCCCATTGTCGATGCACTAGACAGAAAGAGAGATAAAAAGCAAAAACTTCATGGAAAACAGCCAGCTTTATAAATTAACAGTCATACAGAAAGAAATAACTCATAATCCAAGTAGCATAGTAAGGACTAGCTAGGTCATCAGTTTAAAAGCTCATAAAATTACATCCACTGATAGGAAAATCCAGAGTATAATCCTCAAACCAACAAAGCATCAAGGCTTAGTTTGAAAATATAACAAGATCTTTTTTGTCAAATAAGTTTCCCTTCCTTCTCATTTTCCTATAGGCAGGAGGTCAGACATGACTAAGGACAACTGGGGCCACAGGGAGGTGCGGCGGGAGACGCCGCAGATGAATATCAAAACTTCGCTAATTTGCAAGGGCAATAATCACTCAAATCACAACTCAACAATCTAAGCATATATCAGTTTTGGTAAACACACAAGCAATTCAAGGAAATCTAAGACAATTTTACAGATATCAACAAATTATATCTTTTATAGAACAGTGCTTAGTTCAAACGATCTGGTAAGAATAAGAGTTTGAAGCTTTTTGTGTTAATGCAGGATGATTGGGGCAGCAAAATTATTCCACGTTAGGAAATGTGCACATATAGGAATTAAAATAGAGTACCTGATGAAGCATCATAATACGCTCCGTGAAAAGTTTGCTGAGAAAAGGGATTGTGGACCCCAGAGCTGCTCGAGCAATAAGAGCATAGGAGCTCAATCTTTCATCCATAGCTACAAAAAGAAAACACTTAAGCAAGAAACAAAATAGAAATTACAGTAATTCTAGAGATTACTGAAGTGGAAACTACTATGACATCAATATGGACAAAAATTCAGCTAGTTAGCAATTTACCAGCAATCGAAGCCTGAGCACAATCAGGCGCATCATCATCATCACAGAAGGCTGATGCAGAAGCAGCTATAGAAGATGAAAATGTCAAATATAAGCAACACAGCAGCCCAATGGGAAAGATACTATGATGAAGAGCATAACGATACCCTTTAATTCAGATTCCACAATCAATTCAAAGAGATTGGCTGCAGCACTAATGCCTTCAGACGGAAGCAAATCATTTTGTCCACTAACCTCCAATTGCTGCAGTGATTTAATCAGAAAGCACAAAAGAAAATCCATGTTCAGTTCACTACTCACTAGCAATATATACTGCCCAAATATATCTACAAAGACAGCTGATACTTCATAAAGCTGTTAGGAGTGGCAAACAAGTTGCCAAAACCCTGGGGCCAACCTCATAGTGGAGTATCATACCAGCATGGAAACTGAGTACATATGGGGCCAACAGAGAATATTGGAAAATTATGAAGTGGACAAATTTATTGACAGTGCAGCAAGCTAAGTGTATACTATATCGACCCATCATACATCAATAACAATAAAGAGTGTAAGTATTCTAATATTGAACCCATAATTGTATTCCATCCCCACCATACCATAAAAGCATATTGTAGTATGGTCATCCAAAGCTGTCCCCTGATTGACATCTATGGTAAAATGGTGCGTTTTGGCGGCAAACCAGATGCAAAACACAATTAAAACCTTCCACTTTTTCCATCATAAATGAATGAGCTGCATACCTTTCTAATAGGAGGTCACCAAACAATATTTACAGAAAGAGTGTGTGAACTTAGATATATTCATTTCAAATTAGGAACTACCAAACCAACTTTCATAGACAAACAATGGCCAGAAAATGAAGTTTTCTTGCCAAATAGGTAGCATAAATAAGGATGTTCTACTAAGCCATGCTCTCAACAAAGGTATATACGCAATAGGACAATGAATCATAAGCATATATGCATGTATACGGTATAAGAGGAATACAAGCTAAGGCAGCAATAATAGGTACCTGGAGAAGGGCCGTCCAAGTATCTAGTAAAATATCACGTGCCACCAAGCTCCATGTTTCATCATCTGTTTGATTTTCCGTTAGGTCTTTATAGACTTCACGCATCAGGGCAGATAATAGAGTGAGAGTGCCATAAGGCCTGCACATTACGTAAAACCTCACTACAGTAGAAAGAACACAAGCAAACTAATACAGTCTAGAAAATGAACTCATTCATCTTTAGGCTGTCTAGAAACATTATCTTGTTTCTAACTCTGAGGGGGACATTTATTCATCAAAACACTTGTTAAAGAACGTGATGTCATGGACATAGACTTCTCAATTCTGACAAGTGCTTTTGAGGAATAGATCATGGAGTTCAGATTCCTGACATTCACTTATTTTTCTGTCATGTATGGCTCTATGGTATGGTCAGAGAACAGGCAGAGTATTTAAGCAAAAAGATAACTATTTTCCCCGATAACAACTCAGGTACAATATATCAACTAGTATTTAACCTACCTCAAAGATTTTAGTAGCTCATCAAATATGAGTGGGGTAGTCACAGTTGCTATCGACAAAAGTGCACGGCAGCCATCCAGCAGTTCACTGAAAATATTTGATAAGCAATATGAAGAATAACACGTTATGCAACAAGTGAGGCATAGTCATTGAAATATATACCTATCACTTTTTCCCAATTTTATTGCCTGTGAAACTGCATCTGGAGGTTCCATCCACTGTACAATCCCAGCCAATAGTTGCAAAAGGTGCTGCTTTTGCATGTTTCCGCTGTCTAAATATAAGTAGTTCAGTAGTGAACAAACTAAAATTGAATAATCATTCACAAACAGAAGGTAAGACACTGTAAGAAAACTTTCTGAAAAAAGCAAAATAGAAACCAACAAATAAAATCACGTAAAGAAAAGGCAAGAAAGGCTTCAGTTACAACGGAGGTCCTTAGAGAGTTTGAGAGTGAAAGATAATTGGTGCATCCTGATTGCTAATTTAGTTGAGTGCAAGAGTGATAGGGGGCAAAGTAGAGGCTTAACGGTGGGTAAAGAGTGATAATTTAGAGGTTTCCTGCAAATCATTAACTAGATCTTTCTTTCCTCAGGATGCTTCAGAATGCACATACATCAAACTACCAGGAAAGCCACGAATACCAACAAAGATTCAATTCTTTTCTTAGCTATTACTGTTAAGGAAACCACCAACTTGTGGTGTTATTCAATGAAGACATTGTTACTTCATCTCTCTCCAACTAGTGTGGGTTTTGTAAGTGCACAACTTAAGATTAGATACATTTCTTACATGTTCTTTAGGGAGCAGAGTGTTGGAGAAGTATGCAACTTATTGAGTTGTCCCAAACTCATAAAGAAGTTTATGTTCTAAAATAGGGGGCTGTTACAGTAAATTGGGGCTACTATATTAAAGGCTACTCTTCTTGCCCTTTGTCGGTCAGACGGAAAAGAATCAGAAATTTTTTCTGGATGTTGAGAATTCATTGGAGGTTCTCAAGTTGCATGGGGGAAGTTTAGAAATTAAAGCAGCCATGCAAATTTCCAAAATAGGGGAGTTCAGAAAAATGAGCTTGTGATGCTATTAGAGATTGGAGTCGCTCAAAAGTCCAGGATTAGATTTGTAGTTTGTTTACTATGAAATTGTGTGGACATTCCATGCTCATTAATACCCTAGTATTAGATTATGCTTATGGTGTAATTGTGTGGATTCCCATCTCCAGTTGCAGTGATGCAAAATGCATTTTTTTGCTTTTTTCGAGAAAAGGGAGCAGCATACCAGATGGAAAGATTGCTCCTACGAGGGAGCAAAATTGCACCAAAAGTTTTCGAGCAGAAACTGCGAGAGGGCAGTCAATCCAGAAACCTTCACGGGAGAACTTTTGCCTCAGAGCGGTATAGAAGTTTGAAAGCCATCCAACATGACCACTTGAAATCAACAGGTCGCGCCAGGCAGGACCAGGCTTCAAGCATCAAAAGGGATAAATAAGTATAAAATAAATAGCATAAGTTCACCCATGTTAATTTATATTCCAACATGCGACAGGTACACAGTAGAAACAATGGTACTTGGGCAATTAAGGAACACATACCATATAAATCAAATTGAACATGAAAGTGATGAAACATGACAAATGGAGAGAAACCACAAACAGTCAAACATGCCAGTCGTAGGTTGGTTTCAGCCTACCTCAAGGAGGCTGAAACTAACCTAGCAAATTATTGAGTCAGTACCAAGCCCGGATAGAGTCAAAATTAGTTTCAGCCTACCTCAAACATGAAAAATGCGAGGTCGACTTCTTGGTTGGACTTATAAAATGTTCTCCAGGAGCTTCTCTTGTTTCCAAAAGTATCCAATAATATTTAGTACTTCATTATAGTAGACTCTGAGTGTGACTGAATGACCCTTTTCTTTATGTTTTTGTATTCTTTACATGAAAATGATAGCATATTATATTTGAAAATTGCTAACAAATAGTTCCATAAATAAGTTGCCCACAAGATTTTTCTCCAGAAAGCAACTATCAGTGTGTCAATTAAAGCCAATAATCTAAACAAAAGCCCCATAATGATTTAGTCAAATTACAAAATTTCCAACAACCCATCACTCTCAGGCTCAGCTCATTTAATTCCTGAGTCTCTGACATGGGTTCTGAACCTAATTGTGGTTATAACTGACCTGCACTAATATGCATTCAGTCCTCCTAGAATTTTCTTGCTTCATCACACCCTGGAACAAATCCATCCCCCTTTTCGAGCTGTCAACAGCATTCTTGCCTCGGAAGTTCCAATTTAGGATTTGAAGCATCAGACGTAGTGCTGATGAACAAACTTTAACTTCAGGAACTTCAGAGTCAGCTTCAATAATTCTATTTGACACGTTGAAAGCAGCAAGTTGTACCCAATTGTAGAATACCTATGAAAAGTGAAATACAAGGAGATATTACTTTTGAACAAAAATCAGGAGTCTAGCCTTCCATTCGGAATTCCCTGTGAGGCCATAGAAGGAAAACAAAAGAAAAACCCTAAAAATCGTATTTGCATAGTTCCATATAATCACAAACCTTCAGGTAGTCATGCTCTAACGATATTAGGCACTGCTCATGAAATTCTCTAGGAAGGCTCATAGCAGTAGATGTAGAGGGTGAAAACTCTGACACCTATTGGAACATGCCATTTATGTAGTATAAATGATAATTCTAAGATAAAAATAAAAAATAAAAAAATTCATTTTAGAAAGAAAAACATATTGCTAGCTAGCTTTGCTGCCTGTAATTGACTAGATGAGTACCAACGATTCCAGAAAACTGATTCCAGAATATTGCACAGCCAAGCCATGGGTTCCATCAACAGCTTGTTTCACCTGCAGCATAAAACAAAAAATGCAGGTATGAAAAATTAAATGACCAAGTCTATCGGCGACAGCTGCCCCTTTAGACTTCTAGCTCCAAAACTAAATAATTGACCCAGAGAAGTAAATGAAGTATGTATATGAGGCAGAGAAGTTAAATGACCCTCAGAAACTAAATAATCACATCGCAGACAGACCAATAAACATCTTATCACTCCAGAATTACATGGAAGGATAAGAAACAATATAAGAGCCGCCGTTACCTCAAGGAAGAATGCCTCCTTCTCCAAAGATGTAAAATCAAGCCTGGGTAAAGAAACAAAATCCCCTTAAATGGACAAATGATAAAGAGAAGAAATATACACACATAGCTTTGTTGGGGAAATTAGAGGGGATTCTTCAGTGACTCACAAGGTAAGAGTATCTTACTAGGTATTAACATGGAGGAAAATGACATCCCCTCAGAATCTATTTTAGGGTTTTGGGTTTAGGATGAGCAGAAACTTACCAGCCCCTTTTCAGCAACTGGGCAGCCACCGATGCAACCTTTGCTATGACATACCCCTCGGGTAAATTGGCATGCTTCATTATAAAGCATAAGCAGAAACTGCATAAAATAACTAAAGGTCAGTGAAGATTACAGTACAATAACCTGCATAAGAAGAATTCTTTCAGAAAGTAGAATAATTTATCATATTAGCACTTCCTGCGTGACTGCTGCTAAATGGACAAGCATTTAAATTAAGCAAGGCTATAGATTTCTTTTTCTAATTTGTGTGTGGCGGGGGGAAGGGGTGGGGGGAAATCTGTGAATTATCCAAGAAGTGAATGTCAGTATTTAAAAAGAGGAGAACTGTAACACTGAATTGGCAATGATTCAGCATAACAAAAGTAGTTATTAATGTAATGTCTTTGCAATTATATTTTTCTGCACATCAGGTTTTGTACAGTTGTGCCTTATCCCTTGATAGGAAAATAGACCAAGAAGCTTTTATGATTGCATTTTTTCTGCTAAGCATGTTCTCTAACAAGTAACAACTAATTAAGAAAAAAACATACTGCTATCCAAATACAGCATATTGAGACACCCTTACATTCGAGTCTCATGAGTCATGACTATAATAGAAACCCTTCCTATATAAAATTAATTATTTATTTAACTAATTTATTTGTGTATAAGATAGACTAACCATTTATTTTATATCTAAAAATAGTCAATTCATATAAGGTGAAGAAACTTATTTAAATTGGCTAGCTCTTGCTGTATCCTTAGACAAATATATCGCCTAACAACATGATAATTACACATGCAAGGAAACAAAAACCAATTTACTGGAGTTACCTAATTAATCCCCTTCTGTCAGCCGTCTCAAGGAAGCTCCATTCTCGTATTCCTGCATCTCTAATTGCTCCTGCAGCCTGAAACCTTGCAAGGGGCAGCTGAGAGTTTTCTGAAATATCAAACTACTTTCAGCAAGAGCAATGTTTCCTTATTTTGTGGCCGTTAAAGATACTCTTGAGTATCATAAATGAACACTTCTGAAAGAGGGAACTTATATTAATTTTTTCGAGAGCCAAAAAACACCACATGTGTAATCACATGGGAACTTATGTCCAATTCAACAACCAGAAGAGTCAAACTAAAATGATATGATCAACAATTATCAAATAAGTAAGAATAAGTAGGATTCCTTCCGGCACATTCATATCATGCTGCAGTCACTAGATAAGGCCCAACATTACAGTAAATTAACAGCTGAATGCTACTCACTTCCAAAATTATTTCCCCCGGAAGAATATTGATAGTTAATGTCGGTTCCTCTTACTTATTAGATCATTTCAATCATAGATAAAGAGAAAAACAAGTTCAGCTAGCACAAATGTTCCTCTTATATATCTAAATCTGCTTGAGTAAGTTACAGCAAGAATCTGATATCTTCTTTACCCAAGTGGTGTTAGTAAACAGTGGCTTCAGACTACAAAAATTATGCAGAATCATATTAACTACAGGTAATTCTATATACTACTTTGTCACTACAAATAGACATACTTAGTGTACAATAAAATTTGGCATTGAAAGAAAATATGGATGCATGTTGTAGAGAACTGCTTAAACATACCTAGAATAAATTGGCATGTCCGGTACGGACGAGGAGATTGGCTTAGTGATAATAGGGTTGCTTCAGCAGCAGCTGGATTGACATGCATCTGTTAAGTTTTCCCGATTCATTGTCGTATGTCCGTGTACCCCAACAAGTAAATATAATCAAATAATAAAAACAAGGTTTAAAGATTTCAAAATCATAAAATAAATGAAAGGAAAAACAAATTATTCTCTTATATCAAATAAGTACAATATTTTATAGTGTCTTCTTTAGTGTTTAGAATCACATCTCTTGTTCATTTAAACCTGATAAGAATTCTATGACATTATAAGTTTATTGATTCTTTAATCTAGCCAATATCAATCTGCAATTACCATTCAATTTGATTGCATAGTCTTGACGAAACCTATAAGGATAAGCTTATAAAATAGGACATCTTGCATAGATGGGGTTAAGATCTCCTCTCGTGACTCTATAGAGTACCCTTGATTGATGCCAGCCAAGAATATGTACTCAGATTGAATGGTGAGATTATCACAAGCGGGCCTGATTGTGGTTTAATTGGAAATAACATATGTTTATAGTGTCATGTAATACTCATCAGGATGTCTTGAGTGGAACCAAGACAGACTAAGAAACTTTAAACTATAAAAATAAGTGTAAAATTTAAGCATATGGCATAACTTGAACCAGTAGCTATAGTGAATAGCAATACAAAGACAAATACATTAAATTGAACCAAACTAGCTATACCACACACCACCACATCTGCATTCCTAGATTATTGATTCTTAGAAAAAAAGCAATTGGATCTATTTAATCTCCTAGCACGGGTTTTACTCCAGCTACTCAATTCAACTGGGGTAGCATAAGTCATCCCGATTTGCCTAACAACTATGCATTAGCTTTATCATCATATACTAATAATCTGACAACATAAACAGGCAATCGCATAATACAAAACGCCAGATTAATATAAATCTTCCAAATGCAATTTCACATATATAGTTACAGCTCTGGTTAGCCTGTCCAATCACGCGAGAATCAATAGAAGGCTCGGCAAGCTGATGAATACAATAGGTAAGGGTTTTAGAGATGCCGATTAATAGATTGAACAACCTGAATAGAACTGCAGGCGAGTTCAATAGCTTGCATGGTAGCTTGAAGTTGAGCCATATCTGCTGCTTCCGTGTTCTGCGGAAAGCTTTGAGCCGTCGTCATCCCTCCAAAATGGCACAGCTAGAGAGACAGAGACAGCAGATTTTGATGCTCTACTAATTTCTGCCTAATTTTTTTTATTTTCTTTTAGGGGTTGTGCCTAAATTCTAATAAAGTGAAATTAAGTGAAGTTCTGTAACTTTATTTATTTGTCGATATTATATTATTTTATCTATATATATCTTTTAATGGAAAATTGTGAGATTATATTTTTTCGTTATTTTAATATGTTATATGTACATTAATATTTTTTTATCTCACCTCCTATGTAAATGGGGTGTGCTATAATTTCACAATAAGTAATGGGGAAAAAATAAAATCCATCTACATGATAACTCATTTTTTAAGAGATATTTACACAAAATATGTGAATAAATAACAATTAAATCACACTATACCATCTTAAAGTGGGATCACTAAACCAATGAATATATATATAACAATTAAATCACGCTACACATCATATGGACTATACTGCCACACAAAATGAAAAAAATACTATATTACATACAAATGGGATAACTCGTTTTATAGATGGAAAACTACTGCATCGCAAGCAAATGGGATGATTCATTTTTTTTTATTTGAATTTGAATAGAATTTCAATTTTGAGATTTCTAGGTAGGGTTTATGTGAGCGTGAATCTTCTTTCGATTTATTTAAATAGTTAAAATGCAAATAATATTTATATGGGCCGATTTTAGGTCCATGTTGATGTTCACATAGTTTCGGCCCATTATGCCACACTCTTGTTTCTTTATTTTCTTTCTTTGTAAAAAGGGTTTTTTAGGGGGGCGTCATTGAATAATCAAAATTAAGCAGTGATTAAATTATATTCAGTGGCACAATGAAGCAACTAAATGTTATCCTTTAGACCAATTAACCAAGTAATAGTACTACTCTTCGTTATAAACTGCATCTATATTCAAATTTAAATTCACAAAGCAACTTAAGTAAGCTTAATGATTAGGGCTTAGAAGATTGATATCTATCAATCAATGACTTGTAATTGGTATCAATTTATGATTTCAGAATTCAAACAATCAATTTATTATTCCTTTTAAATTTTAATGTTTGTATATTTTTATGAAATTACAAAGAATCGTTTATACTAATTTCACTGGAATAATAATATAAAACAATTCAATAGAATTGAAACATGATTTGTTTTAATCTTAGATTGGTAGTTTCGAATTGTAGCTCCAAGCCTCCAACATCGAAATTCACATGAATGTCAATTCCTTTATTAGAAATACTTGTTTCAAATTATATTTCGTAACATGAATATTTTAGATCAATTCAAAATTTTAAGGCGAGTATAAAATAATCGATCCTCCAACCATCTCACAAAATTAGTTACCCAAACATATGTAATTATAAAAAATGAGAGTGGCCAAAAAAATGTTGATAATAGTTTAATCTAAGTAGAAATGTCACGTCAGTGTTACGCTTTATTACAGCGTGCATTTGATCATCACCAAATTAATTATCACACGAAGACCAAATAAGTGGACCGTGGACCATCTAGTACAGTTTGTGAATCAATTATTACTTTGTTTTATCTGGAATTTTGTTACAATATATTATTATGTGTATATTAATAATATCCTATATTTATTTCAGCTTAAACTGATAACATATAATATACATTGACCTTTGAATAAATTAATTATTTTAAGGTCAATAATAGAATTGCATCTGCAGGTGTATAATACCTAAAAAACCGACATTATTGTATAGTTATCGTCAAATAATATGATTTTCATTTACTATCAATCGCAAGATTCGCAACTTGCTCAACCTTTTGATCATCTGGAAAAGTATCATCATTTGTGTTGAAATTGGCTAGATAAAATTATTGAAACTCATAATACATGTGTGCATTATATGTAGGGTTTATATTAATGGAAATATGCTTTTTTTTATATAAAATTGGAAAAAATATATCTTAATAGCTTATATTGTTATGTCCTTCGTAACCTTTTGATAGCTACAATACCCATATGTTTTTTAAGGGATGACGTTATGAATTGTCATCGCTTACAATATCTATTAGCAATGTCTAGGCAAAATAGTTGTCCAACAACATAATCATATACAAAACACGTTGTATTATGCTGGATAATGGATTGCTCGGTTAATCGATAAATACGTGTAAAAGGCTCTTATAAGCACATTGGATTGCGCTAGCTGGTTTCAAAATATGAGCAACATCATTTGGAAGAAATTGTTCTTCCTCCTCCGGGTTCGCCATAACACGCTCGACAAGACATGAATCTGTATAGATTTCCACTAGTGCTATCAGATGCTCTACACATGCCACAATGATCACAATCTCATGTATCACAACCATTATTTCAACCACCAAGACGCTAGAGGAAGGCCAAGTTTGTTTCACCTTCATGATTCCTTGTGCGATAACACCAACCAATGTTTTGTGTGTATTGGTTGAAAAGAACGTCGACATTGACACAATACCTGCTCCATTTAGGCAGCTTCCAACAATACTCCATATTCTTTCTTTTCTTTTCCAATCTAGCTAGCTCCTTTTTTCGCTAGCTTAGCCAAATCGGTCGATGTAGCTTCATAATCTTTTTTTATCAATAATACTTCAAAATTGGGTCATAGTTAGTTATCTAATTGCACGGACAATATTATAAATCTAATTGTTTTTTTGTTTTTTTCTCTTCGTAGTGACTCAAATCATCAACTTATCAGTTGGAAGGGAACATCTTATTAACTAAATTGTACTTTATTATCAAAATTGAATTATAAATCTGTGTAAGTTTATATCAAATAATAGTAATATTATATTTTGTGAGTTAATTTATGCTATGTAAAAAAAAATATTGTATAAATCTATTATGTGTTTAGTATAAAATAGTGCATTTGATGAAGTATTTTTGTTATTTAGATACGATATATTTGATACTATTATAGGGAGGGAATGTTTTACTATATAATGAAATAAATATTCGAAATGTTTGTGTACCCTAAAAATACACACAACTTGATTCTAACAGAACTCAGTGTATATTACACATATAATTAAATCATATGCGGTATTGCTATTTCGTATTACACGCTTATGGTACTATTTTTATAATTATTTCACTAAAATTATTATAATATATCATTATATAATGTATTCTCAACTAATTAAAAATTTAATTATTTTAACAAATTAACAATAGTACAACCAAACTTCAAAATAAAAATAAGAGAATTACTTTATTGTAGCTTTTCACGAAGTTCTTTGCATAAATTTGACCAATTTGCTTTTCATCATGCTTGTTAAAAACTTCCAGTATTTGCTCGGTAATTTATCATTCTTATACAATACGAATTATTTTTACAAAGACACGGAGCAGATTCACCATAATTGCTCCTTATATCATAACTAAACTATTATTGTTGTCGACGTGACGTCGTTTCGATGCTAAAACTTTTTAGAACATTAAAATTTCTACAATTAAAAATGAGTTACTCTTGAAACTTTTTGAAAATGGCAACCAAATATCAGAACATATTATGTAGCAGTTTAACTCTTATATTTGTGTTTAAGTGAAAGAAAAAAAAAACTCTTATATTTATGTGGTGGAATGAAAAATTGAGTAGAAATTAGCTAGAAAAAGTCCAAACGATGAAGAAATAAAACCAATTTGGTCACCTTCAATTATGGGTTATTGCATACGCCACTTCACATGCCCGCCACCTCTCACTACACTCTCCATTTTTAATAGTCTCTTATTTAATATTTAACCACAGCCATTTTTATCGTGTTTTTTTTTTAAATAAAAAATCAAGTACAATTATACAATTTTATAGTCCAATTAAAACTATAATATAATATATAGGAACCTAGATCCAACCAAAATACGTAATGCTTTATGAAATCAATCATGCATGTTAAACTAATATTTTGTTCCGCATCTCTTTTTTGAAGAGAGAGTTTTATAATTTATTATTGGTGATATGTGAGCTATCGTGTCACTTCAACATATATAGTGCCTATCCATGTTCTATTATGGGACAGATATCTTATTGCAAGGGCGTCTTACCTTGAAATCACTTTTATAAAATTAAGGGGACGTATTTTTTTATATTGCAAAATTTATAATTTATATATTAAATTATTGATTATTTAATGAAAATATATATTTATAGTAAAAAATGTTTTTGTTTCAACTTTTTTTCCCTATAAGTCAAACATAAAAAAAAGTTGTGAATCACGCTAATAGTTTACATAACTAATAGTTTAGGATATAAATTGTAGGCTTCCATTTTTATATTCCAAGAATTATTGAGACAATAGAAGTATAGAACGCATGCTAGTCAGGTAAAACGCTTCCCTCCCAACCAATAAATCGAAATGTTCAATCATTCAGTGTGCATAAGTAATCGGTGTGAGTGGACTGTAACTAAAAAATTGAATTATTCACATATATACAAATTAATATATTTTAAAAAGTGATAATAAAAAAAGCATATTTTATTGTAATTTTTTATGCCTTGGGATATATTTAAAAAAATTCAAATATTGGTGTGATTCTATAACGAAATAAAATCGAAATTGATAAGTATTAGACTTTTCATCACAAGGAAAACTTCTCGCACTGGGAATAATAATCAAAATTTTCGGCAATTCTGATTGGAACGGCTAATTAAAATTTAGTTTTCTTTTTCTCTCTTTTTTGAAGAATTTTATTTAAGAGCAAAGCAGTATAACCGTGAAAGTTATCGTCAAACGTCACAAAAAAATGGATTATGAATTATAATCAACACGAGAGAAAACTAAATCATAAATAAGATGTCATATTATTATAATCATGTTCCTTTATTGCAATAGTATTTTATATAACATTTCAAGATCGGTTACT
>JAYDZE010142129.1:0-22718 GCA_034509125.1 Monilaria moniliformis
TGGAAATTGCCGATAATTTCGGCACGTAATCTAAACCAAATCTACACCACGATTACATCACGTAATCGACGTCAAATATGTGCAAAAGATATCATTTTTACAACATTGTTTGACAGGCTCTTCGACTTCTACTTTCGAACTGTGTTCGACCAAGAGATCTTTTTATTCTTCACAGTTCCCGGTGGCGTCCAGGAAATTGCTCTACTTTCGTTCTTTCTGCAATATTTACACGTATCAATGGAGAGACGCGGCACTTCGGCATCGAACCGACCTTCTTCTTCCAACAGTATGTTCAATTTAAATTTTTTGGCATGTGTCGGTTCCATTTTTGTGATTTCTGTGTTTTTGTGTTTTTTTGCATCGAACTCCGGTGTTCTTTCTGTGTTTTTGTGTTTAAACTAGTTTGTGATTTCTGTGTTTTTTTGCCATTAATGTGCCCAGTTTCTGCGTTTTTTTGTGTGTATTTTCTATTAATTTCTGTAATTTTCTGCAATATCTTTCTGTAATTTTCGGTGTCGTTCGTTGCTGTGTTGTGTTACGTGTAATGCTTTGGTGTGTTATGTGTAATGCCTTTTGTGTATTATGTGTAATGCTTTTCTATAGTCTTTTGTGATGTTTCTGGATAAACCCTATATTGTGTTTTGCTGGATTATAATTTCTGGCGCCATCCTGTATACCATTAAAATAATGATATTGGAAGCTCAATACAATGTTGTGCCTATGATATGTGATGATATTTGGCTTTTGATTATATTGTTTCCCATAAAGTGATGACTGCATATTTAATACTATTGTATAATATGTAATGAAGTTGTATATTTCGATTATTGCTGATATATACAAGTTGTAATGCTTCAGGATAATGCTTTTGCAATATGTTGTTGTGTTCTGTATTATGTATAATTCTTTTGCGTCTTATTTGTAATGCCTTTTTTAGGTTTTGTGATGCTTTAGTTTGTATCCGTTTGATATTGGCAATTATATTGTTTACTATGACAAATGTTGATCTTCATAATTTTTTATGCTTGTTTATAATTACTTTATGCCAGCTGGTAAAAGACAACGTGTCGTAGACAACGTGAATTATGACAGTGACGTGCCACTCATAAGGCTTCTGAAATTTAAGCGATCAAGAGTCAAATCTGTGGCTCCTCAACCCACATAAAGAACACCAGAGTTCTTTGTTCATACTTTGAAGGGGCTGAACGACAGGCAAAAACCATCAATAATTGAAGTGAGCTTGGAAATAGCATTCTATGCTGCATAACATATCATTGTGAATCGGAGATGCTTTGGACTATTCCGTATAATGCTATATAAATAACTATAATGACATAATGAGATCTCCTATTAGCATTATGATGTAATCAAATATATATCGTTAATATGTGTAATAATTATTAGCATTATGGTGTAATCAGGTATATATTGTCAATAACAAGTTTCAATCCCACTTCGCATTCAGGCACGTATGCTGTTATGATTATTTCACAAATTTAGCATTATAAGTATTATCAAATATCATTGGTCGTGCAATGTAATGTCATTGTACAACAATTTAGGTCGAAAGTAAATATTAAAACTTCATGCATGAAAAAACATTACACAATATTCATCATCTCATTTGTATAATTTCATAATATCATTAAATGTCGAAAAAATATCTTTTGTAACTTGTTCTACATCCATCACAGAAAATTGTTTTCTACCGTGAATTGAGATGGTCAATATAAATCGATATATAATTGTATTTGATTTCTTAAGATAATACAGTTTGTTACCATATATATCTAATGTCATAATTAATTGAAAACTAGCTTTCTTATATTTAGCTTGTTTAAGCAATCAACGAAATCTTTTTTCTTGATTATAAGGATGCCGAAAACGTGTATGATTAAAAAATGATAACTATCTTACGTAAATCTAACTTATGTCATTCTGCTATCATTGGTAATGATGTTGTGTACTGTGAGTAATGCTTATTGGTATTAGATGTGATGCTTCTGGCATAAGTTTACTAAATGATATCTACCTTCCGTAAATCTATCTTATTTAATCAATCAACAAAATATCTTTCCTCGATTATAGGGATGCTGAAAACGTGTATGATTAAAAAATTACTTAATTGCCCTTATTTTAATTAAAATCGAATTTAATTACTTTTTTTGATTTTTTAATATTACACGTGACAAAATATCATACATCCGATCCTCGAAATCAACGGTTAATGTTAGTTCTTAGTTTTAATGAAAGATGTGAGTTCTCATTTGATTACTCTCATATATATGTATATATATATCACTAAATATTTCGAATTTTAAATTTGTTCGGTTTTTAATATATCTGATCCGATCCAATTCGGAAATTCGAATTGGCCCAATATGTAATCCGAACCAAACCGAAAATCCAAAAAATTCGAACCAAATTTTAAATTTCGGTTTGGTTCGATTCAGGTATTAGAATTTCAGATATTTTATTCACCCCTATATTAATATCTATCTTCATTTTTATTTTAAATACTATCATAATTTAACTATCGTGTCATATCTTATCATGACTATTAAATGTGGACAAAATATTTTCTGGATTAGGTAATTAGAAAATCACTTTTATGAACGTGAGTGAAAAAAAGACACTTTATACTTTTAGTTACACATGATTTTCCCCCCAATATTTTTTTATTTACAAATTAGAATAGAAAATCTGGTCCGTTAGTAGGTATGAGACTTTTCTATCATATTTTGATATTTTATCATTTCCAAGTTAGAATAGAGAGATAAGCAGACAAGTCTGCTGGCTGGCACTAGTTTCTGCAGCAAATGTGAAAAAAGTTCCTTATCTATTAAACACGTATGATAGAGAGAGAGAAAGATCTAACGCAGCCAAAAAGAATCAAAATGAAGAATGACAAGTGCGAGATACACGTCAATGTAAAAGATTTTCCTCCTTTACATACAGTTACTTACTAAAGCAAATCATAGATTTTCGCAGCACGCACCATACACTAAATTATTGGCCTTTAACTGACTTACTTCAAGTCCTAATACTGTAAATACATGTTTAGTGTAATCAAATTCTTGACTAAGTGATGCTCGAAGTCGAAGATGTGTCTGAGAGAAACCGTTGCTTCTTGGTTTCTTGCCTTTTGCTGTTTGGGGCTGCTGAAAATTTCCCAATCACAAGTGCCACAAGAAGAAGGTAACCAAGATTTTATCTTTGTTTCTTGAAAATATGGGCAGTTTCTTCTTTTATTGCTTTTGCAGACAGC
The DNA here is from genome assembly GCA_034509125.1 of Monilaria moniliformis. Lineage (NCBI taxonomy): Eukaryota > Viridiplantae > Streptophyta > Magnoliopsida > Caryophyllales > Aizoaceae > Monilaria > Monilaria moniliformis. The sequence goes on from JAYDZE010142129.1 coordinate 3,269, forward strand.
ATTTATGGAAAAAAGTACAACTTTACTAAATTTTCTCTTGATTGAAAATGACCCGTTAACAAGATTGAAAGAGGAATGCAATGAAAATTGAATATTTAGGGTGCTTTCTTGAGATTCAAATTCCCTCTTGTTTAATTCAGTTTGGTTTAGATTTAATTGTGGGTTGTTGGCTAATTCGCTATTTAGTTTAGTGGATTGGGATACTAATCTTCATTTTTGTTTAGTGTGCTAATATAGGAATCTTCCTGTTGTTATCTTGTTGTTGTTGTTGTTGTTGTTGTTGTTGTTGTTAAGTTTTGTTTGATAAAAAACTTGATTGAAAATGACCCATTAACAATACTGAAAGAGGGATGCAATAAAAATTGAATGTTTGGGGGTGCTATCTTGAAATTCCCTCTTGTTTAATTTAATTTGGTTAAGAAAAAGACTGAAGAATTAAGAGTGAATCGTGGGTTATAGAGTTGGTTTACTATTTTGATGTATGATATGCTATTGCACATGGATGAAGGAAGCATTATCACTAAATTGAAATAGTAACTTGATTTTGTTTAGTGGATCACCATAATAATCTTCATTTTGTTGTTACTGTTTTTGTTTGTGTGTTTTGTTTAGTGGATGCTCTTCAGCAAATTGTTACTGAGATGGGTGCAAGGTATTGGAAATTCAACGGTGCCCAATGCGAAATCGAGATGGTTGGGATGTCGCCTACATCCCCGACTGACTCCGAGGGCTATGTTGATTGCAACTGCAACTTCAACAATAACACCGTCTGTCATATTACCAATATGTATGGTTTCTGTTTCTGATCATTTCTATATTCGCCCACTAAAAGACCGATGTTTATTGTGTCTTGTTCTTATTTTTGTAGACCTTTAGTTGCCTACACAATCTTTACATCTTTATAAACTATGCTATTTGATCTAACGGCATTTTTCCTATTTATTTCCAATGGAAGTCATAAATTTTTGACATTTGCAAATTATACGAAGCTCAATGGTTTAGTTCTTGAAGAGTTAAAATCCAATTTGTTGCAGCGTGCTCAAGAGTCTCAATCTTCCGGGAGTTCTTCCTATTAATATCACGAAGCTTCCCCACCTTCAAGCCGTGTAAGAATCTTTCTTTACCATTATGCTTGACGGTTTATGTATGCAAACATCATATTTTGCCTAATATACTAGACTTCTGTTGTCAGTGATTTCGCCTACAACCTCCTCAGTGGCACAATTCCAACACAATGGGCTTCGACAAATTTGACTAATATGTATGCTATATCTCAAACTGTCCGACTCAATTCTAATTCTTAAATGCAAGAATTTCGTTGCAGGCTCATTTGTTGGATCTTAATTTTCATTGCAGCTCTCTTCTCGTAAATCGCTTGTCAGGGGAGATACCCAAGGAGCTCGGAAACCTTACTACCCTTACATACTTGTATGTCTTCATTGTCTTTCCATCTCTGTTCATCGATGCATTCACTTTACATTCATACATGATTTCTCATTTTTGTTTCACCCAAATGTGTAATGCTTGGCCTTCTTCTAATCTGGAGAGTATTTATCCATGAGGTCTTATCAGGAGCCTAGAAGCCAACAATTTTTTGGGGACGATTTCTTCGAACATTGGGAAATTAACAAACTTGAGAACTTTGTAAGACTTCATATCTCTAATTATTTTTGTGCCAAACTAGAAATACGATGCATAAGCCAATGAAAGACCATCTTCACAGTTGATTGAATCGCAGGATATTGTCTTCCAACCGATTGACTGGGCATCTGCCGGCAACTTTTGCAGCACTAACAAATTTGAATGATTTGTAAGTACTTCTATCATCCTTTTACCATTCTCGTCTCTGATTTTAGTTTTTATGCTCAATGTCTTCTTCCGAATTGCAGCAGGATAAACGATAACGGTCTAAGTGGACGAATACCTGACTTCATTCAGAACTGGAAACAGGTTCAGAGATTGTAAGATCTTAACCTAATAAAAAATTTAGATGATTTTATTTCGCGTCTAATTTTTGACTCTGTTAACTGCTGAATGAAGAGAAATGCAAGCAAGTGGACTAGTGGGGCCCATCCCGTCAAATATATCCGTTCTCACAATGCTAAAGGATTTGTGAGTTCACTGGATTGATAAGTTTAGTGTCGTCTACGTTTATTTGTTACTGTTTAGAAGTAGACTGATGGAGTTTATGTATACAGGAGAATTAGCGATTTAAGGAGCCCTGCTCAAAATTTCCCTTTGCTGATTAGCACCGCAGACCTAAATACATTGTACGCATCGTTGTAGAAAACCTCGTCGATAATCTTATCTTGCTTTGTTAATTAGCTAATAACATTTACCGATTCTTGGATACAGGGTGTTGAGGAACTGCAACATTTCTGGAGCAGTGCCTGATTATATTTGGAGACGACTCCGAGTTCTAAATATGTTGTGAGTAACCAAATATACGACTCGATATGAATATGCATATATTTGATTTTCTGTGAAAAAACTACTAGTTTTTCTATGCCTTCGACATAATGTGTGCTATCCATGTATATCTCCTTCACTCTGAAAATGAACTTGATCAAAAACTGGCTAGGTTTTTTGGCCTCGTTGACTATTTTCTGATTTTTGTGCTGTTTTTTAGGGATATCAGTTTCAACAAGCTAGTTGGTGAGATTCCACACAACATCGCGAGAAATCTGAAAACTGTGTGAGTGAAAATTACACTAGAATCTGATAAAATGATCATTCTGCCTTCTTGATTACTCTGACTCGTGTGTATGATACGATAATAGGTATGTTACTGGCAACATGCTGAGCGGAGATATACCCGACGCACTCTTGAAGGACGGAAGCAACATGTATGTTTCTATTATATATACTCAGCTTCATATCGTGTTTATTCTTGCAAGCAACTCGATTTTTTTTGCCAATGCTGATTATGTGCAGTGATCTGTCGTACAACAATTTTGCTTTGCAAGGGCCTGATCAACCTGCGTGTCAAACGAATATGTAGAGTACCCTTATCTATCCATCTATTACTAGGCACTATTCATTGATTGACTTTCTAATTTCTAAGTTTTGGTGGTGTTAGGAACCGAAGGGTGAACTTGTTCAAGGGCTCGTCAACTGTGAACATTCTGTAAGATGAATGTCTGTTTACTCGTATAAAATTGACAACTTGAGATGCTAACTGGTGTGCTTAACTTTCGACAGACAACGAATGCTTCCATGTGCGGGGATCGTAGCCTGTCCAAGATGTACGATAACTTCTCGTTATGTGGCTTTCTTATCGATATTTATATTTAGAGTTAATATATCAAAATAACGATTTTCATATTGTAAAGATAAAAGTAGCCACAAAAGAAAAAAAAAAAAAAGTAGCCACTTTTGGGCTTAAAGTATTATTCTGCTCTTAATTGGCGAATTCACAACAAAGAATAAATATGGTTGTGATTGGCTTTTAAATAAGGCAATATAGGTTTGGTCGTGAATTGTCGATGGGGCAGTTAACGACTAAACCTATTCTTGGTCGTGAACCCTATTTAAAGAGTAATTCACAGCTAAACTTATTCCTACTCTTGAATTAAGGGGTAAAATATAGTAAGTGGCTATTTTTTTTATCTTTTTTACGCCAGTGGCTAATTTGTATCTTTACTATCTTTAAATGACTATTTTATCAGTCCACTTTTATATATCGATACAAACTTTGAATAAGTTTAACCTTACCTTAACCCGGCAGATAAATGTTCGTTACATGTAAACTGCGGTGGCACTGACTTGACCGTCGAAGATCCCAGCAGACGAGTTTTGTACGAAGGAGACACAGGAAGTGATCCTTCAAGATTTTTGAGTGAGAATTATTGGGGCTTTATCGGCAGCGGAAAATTCTTGGACGGATCTAATCCCGACAGCTCACGTGTAATCCGACCCACGACGAACATAACTCTCCCGGACTTGTACACCACGGCACGCCTCAATCCTCTTTCCCTGACATACTTCCATTATTGCCTTGAAAATGGGAGCTACAATGTGAGCCTCCACTTTGCCGAGATAATGTTCACGAGTGACAGCACGTATAACAGCCTTGGGAGGCGCTCGTTCGATATATACATCCAGGTTTGTCTCTCCACATAAACGAAACTTAATGATCTCGTGTTTCTTCTGTTGATCCTCTCTGTGCTTCAGGACAATTTAGTGGAGAAAGATTTCAATATCGGAGATGAAGCTCGTGGAAATGGGAGGCCCATCATTAGGTCTTACAATGCCACGGTGCATGATAGCACGTTGGAGATAAGATTTTACTGGGCTAGTAAAGGGACTAAGCGGATTCCTAGCTTCGGAGTTTATGGCTCTCTTGTATCAGCTATTTCAGTGAATCCAAGTAAGCAAGCACGATCTGTCCGTTTTGTGTAATGTATGATTTAACCGAGAAAAGTTCTCTCACGTGTTCGTTCCGAGTGACTGCAGATTTCAAGGTTTGCAAAGATGGGGAGAAGAAGAATATAATGGGTTATATTGTTGGTCCGGTGATTGCTGCCTTCATTATTTTCTTGATAGCCGGCATCCTTTGGTGGAAGTGTCTCCGGAAACGCAAAACTCTCCTAGGAAAAGGTGATGTCCGAATTCCACATCTTGCATTGGCTCTAGGCTCCAAACAACGCCAAAACTTGCTGCAATAACTCTTATTAGGGTATAGAATCGAAGAAAATAGAGCGTTGAGATGCATCACGTGTTGAATTGTTCGATGCATTCTTGATTTGTAAAGGTTTGCTTTCCTTTTTCGTGGACAGAGTTTGAAGGTTTAGAGCTGCAGACAGTTGCTTTTTCGTTGAAACAAATCAGGGCAGCTACGAACAACTTTGATGAGGCGAACAAGATTGGAGAAGGCGGCTTTGGCCCTGTTTACAAGGTGTGTTTAGTAAATATAAATTACTGCTATTTCTCTGTTGCTCGTCGTGTTTCGTGGCTCCTGACAAAAAATGTGGTGCAGGGTCTGCTGCAGGATGGAACTGTGATTGCTGTCAAGCAGCTCTCGTCGAGATCAAGGCAGGGGAACCGCGAGTTTCTCAACGAGATCGGTATGTTTTCTTGCTTGCTGCACCCGAATCTTCTGAAGCTGCACGGATGCTGCATCGAAGGTGATCAGCTGCTGCTTGTGTACGAGTACATGGAGAACAACAGCCTTGCTAATGTCTTATTCGGTAAGTCTTTACTCATTTCAGTGATTTTGATTCGGCTCGTGAGGTTTATGTCGGGTGGCACCGTTTTCAGATTCGAACAAGAGCCAGATGATCCTCGACTGGCATACGAGGTTCAAGATCTGCATTGGGATCGCGAGAGGTTTAGCCTTTCTCCACGACGAATCGAGGCTGAAGATCGTTCATCGCGACATCAAAGCTACGAACGTGCTGCTTGACAAAGATCTGAACCCTAAGATATCCGATTTCGGATTGGCTAGACTCAACGAGGACGAGAAGACGCACATTAGCACGAAAGTTGCTGGAACAATGTGAATTCATCGTCTTATTTTGGAAAGTTTTCGTTGTATTGCATGCTCACCCGGGCGTGTAGTTTACTTGCTCATCTTGTTTGCAGAGGATATATGGCACCTGAATACGCGTTATGGGGCTACCTGACCGACAAGGCCGACGTCTACAGCTTCGGAGTCGTGCTCCTAGAAATTGTAAGCGGGAAGAGCAACAGCAACTACATGCCAAGCCACAACAACTTCATCTGCCTTCTAGATTGGGTACGAATGCAATAACTTGCTACTCACGAGCTATTCGGATCTCAGGCTTTTTATCCTGATATGCTATATATGTAATGTTTCAGGCTTGTCACTTGCAAGAAAGCAAGAACATTAAAGAGCTCATTGACGAGAGATTGGGATCTCGAGTCGACCGAGAGGAAGTCGAGAGAGTAGTCAAAGTCGCGCTCCTGTGCACAAACCCGACCCCGTCCATTCGGCCAACAATGTCCGAGGCGGTGCAGATGATGGAAGGGAGCCTGACCATACCGGATGCGGTCGCGGTGGGGAGCACGGAGTCGAGGATGAAGGCCATGAATGACTTCCGGAAGGAGAGTCGGATCGACACCAGCTCGTCGGGAGATGGAATCCTGGCTTCGACAACGGACCCAGGCTTCTCCTCATTCGCCACTGAATTTTCCGAAATCGGTAGAGATAGCGTATCACAGTGATCGAGTCGCTATATGTATTCCGACCCTTTCGAGTGAACGACCAGGTCGAGCTATGTAGTAGGTGGTGTGTCTAAATCACGGGAGAGTGTATCATATTGATAGAGTCGTGACATATGTCGGCCCTTTCAATGTGGCCTAGTTGGTTGAGCGGACGACCAAACGCCTTCTAGGCCGAGCTACTTAGGCGCACCTATAGCTAGCTGCTGAAGGTTATAAGATGGTATCATTTTTGCCGTCGTAATTCAGCGCGCAGCTATGTTTTGTTCATTATATATACCATAGTGTCTATGTAAATTTTGTAACTATCGCAATATAATAACAAATATATCTTTGGTCGGAGTTGCATGTAATAATATTATATAATGTCGTCATATTGATAGAACCGTTCATGAGTACTCAAAGGTATCACGATTGTTAATTTATCAACTTGTGTAGTGCCTTTGTTTGGTGTGATACTATAAGTTCTAATACGAGTCACCAGAAGTACGGATTTGCACACTACAACATGATAGGAATCTAATTATGATATAAAAATTACTACTTGATATCATCTCCTGTATTAATAAATATTTATCATTATTTTTCAAGAAAAAAGACCACATTTTTGATGGAGTAGGAGTCGGGGTCTAGAGTAGGCCAAAGACCCCCAATTAAATTTTAAATGTATTTATTCCTTTTCTTTTTCTTTTTCCTCTTTCTATACTCATATATGTGTAATTTCGAATGATAGTCTCCCCAACAAAATAATTCACTAGTGGATTAGTATCAGTAACTAGTAAATTTAATTCGTTTTCAAATTCAGGCCGATCCAAAAATATGCAGGGAACTGTGTGGTTTTTTTTTCACGTCAAATAAAATTGACATCATTTGGCTTAACTTTTTTATAATGATTTTACAATATATATTAAAATTTAGTCTGTTAAATCATTAATTTTCAGTTGATAAGCATATTAAAGTAGATTTAAAAAATCAAAGTTTCTCCAAATCTAACTCCTGTCAATCAAGCTCATGATCCCATGCAGAACAAAAACGTGTCAAAAGATCCCCACAGCCCGCCACGTAGCATCCCCTCTCGCCACGTCACCACACCTCATATCTTACGTGCCACCTAACGCTTTCTGCTCTCACTCCCTAAATATACACGTCAAAATCACCGCCAACACAAAAACTCACAATTCACACACTCATGGATAAAAGTAGCGGTGCAGCGGCGCCGGGCGGTCGCGGAGAGCAGGTGCCGCCGGGGAAGGCGATGAGCATGGAGCAACACATGCTGGACAAAGGGGCGCAGATGCTGCAGTCGCTGACGCCGATTAAGCAGATGAGCCAGCACGTCTGCACCTTCGCTATCTACGGCCACGACATGTCGAGACAGATCGAGACGCACCACTACGTCTCCCGCCTCAACCAGGACGTGCTGCAGTGCGCTGTCTACGACTCCGACAACGCCTATGGCCGCCTCATTGGTACGGCGTACTTGAAGTTGATTTGCTGGAAAAAAAATCTTTTCTTGTTTTAGATTTTTTTATAGTGATGGATTTGTTTGAGTGATTTTTTTCTGGTTTAATTAGGTGTGGAGTATATTGTGTCGGACCGCATCTTCGAGAGCTTGCCTCCGGACGAGCAGAAGCTGTGGCATTCTCATGCTTATGAGGTTGAGTTTTCGGTTTTCTTGATTTTAATGCAAAAAATATTGTTATCATGCGATTTGGTGGTCAATTTGGGTCGAAATTGTGTGTAATGCTTTGATTTTCTCGATTTTGATGGAAAAAATTTATAGTTGCATGTGGTTTAGTGAATAGTGATCAATTTGGGTCAGACTTGTGCTTACTGTTTTAATTTCTTGCTTTTGGATGGAAAATTATTACTTATATATGATTTGATGGTCAATTTGGGTCGAAATAATTCGGAAAAAAAAAAATGGAAGTTTGGTCCAATTTTTGTGTTTTTATGGTTCACTAATTTTGACGATGGATGGGTAGATCAAGTCGGGGCTGTGGGTGAACCCGCGGATACCGGAGATGGTGGTGAAACCCGAGCTCGAGAATCTTGCCAAGACATATGGCAAGTTTTGGTGCACCTGGCAAACCGATAGGGGTATTTTCGACATTTTACTTATTTTTCGAAATATAACCATCTTCATTACTCATATTCCCACCATTAGGTGATAAGCTTCCGATGGGGCCTCCGGCGCTGATGATGTCGCCCCAAGGGGTGAGTATAGGGTTGGTGAGACCGGATTTGGTCGCAGCCAGGGACCAGAGGTATAATATATCGAGCGGTGCTATGAAATCGGCCCGGGCCGAGCTTGCGGAGCCCGAGTGGATCAATCCGCAGGCCGACTATTGGAAGCAGCACGGTAAGGGGTTCGTCATCGCCGTCGAGCCTGTGGAGATGAAGAAAATAGCCCCATTTCCTTGAGAGAAATTGCCAAATTGCGGGGACGAAGTGTGATGGATTTGATCTTGCATATGTAAAGTGAAAGTGGGAATTATGGGTGCGAAGTTTTAATTCTATATATATGTAGGTATAGTTTATATCTGTGTGTATGCTTTTCTTTATAACTGTCTCTGGCATTTTTATTCAGAACTCTTGTTGTAAGAAAATGGATATATATATATATATATATAAGCACTTTTATTCTAAACTCTTGGATTCAAAACTAATTTGAAGTTTATTACTGGAAAAAGTTTCCAGAGTTTAGGGATGCAATCTTGTTTTATGTTCGCATGGCTGGCTTTGACACCGACAGCCATGACATATGTTTTGTGTGGTAGGAAGGGTTTGTGTGGTAGGTGTTGGGTATGGAATAAAAAATAGTGCTTATGGCACTTTGATATTTGGAGAAATATGATTGATTGATTGAATAGAAGAGATTACATAGGTATTTATAGATACCTCTAAACACGAAGATACATGACTCTTTATGGAGATACATGACTCTTCAATAGATACATGACACTTCATTTAGATACATGACTCTTCATATAGATACATGACTAAATTAATGATGCAAATTACTTTTTCAACAATAGGAAGGGAAAACGAATGATGCAAACGTTGTTAATGTATGCGATGTTACATTAATATGTGTAGACATACATTTAAGATGTGATTGTAAGGCTAGAGTGGTTTTTAAGTATATATTGGAGGGTGATTGTGTGTTTCTTATACCATAAAGTAATTTGTTGATGAACATAATCATTCTATGATAGAGTTTGATCACCAGCATTTCATAAAAATAAATTGTAAGCTGGATGTTGTGCATTAGAAATTCATTATTGATGGTGCTAGATCACACATTGGTCCTATTAACATTCAAATTGTTGAATGAGTTGATGGGTGGACATGATGTTGTGGGTTGTACTGTAATGGAAGTAAAAAATTATTCTCAGGATATGAAAGTGCATATTGAAGGAACTGGTGCTAAAAAAATTGTTGGATGAAATGCGTAGGAATAAAGAAACATATGATGTATTTAGTTATGAATTCGATGTTGATTTTGAAGATAGTTAAAAAGAATATTCTGGTGTAATGCATCCTTAAAAAGAATACCACTTATTCGGTGATGTTGTTACGTTCGACACAACCTATAATATGAACAAATTAGTATATACATATACAGTTCATATTTTAATATAATACGATTTTCAATTTGATGAATACAATAATTCGATATTCTGATTTTCTGTTTACTATATGCTGCATATATATGCTGAACTTCAATATTATATGCTGATTTTCATTAATTCTATATACTGATTTTGATTATGCTATATACTGATTTTCGAGTTTATGTATGTTAAATATAAGTATTGTATATGTTGATTAACAGATGACTACAAGCTGAATATGAATATTTTATATGCTATTTTTTTATTGTTTTAGGTATTGCATGATATTAACACCCGTCACTGGGGATGATGACCACAAAACGCTTGTCACATTTGTAGCTGAGCTTATAACAAAAGCGGATTGTGATTCATTTTCACGGTTATTCAACTAATTTGTTAAATGTATGGGTATAGCCTCCAAAATGATCATAAACAATCAGGATTTGGGTATGAAAGCTGCCATTGAGCGAGTGATTCTAGGCACTAGGCATTAGTGCTGCATGTGACATGTCATGTTAAAGCTCTCCGACAAGTTGCCAAAACACCTTCTTGGTAACGAAGATTTGAAGAATGATTGGTAAGAATTCATGTTAAATTCATGCGCTTGGTCAGAATTGATTGAGCCTGATGTATACGAGAATTCCTGGAATAATATCATGAAACAATATGAGTTGGAGAACGAAGAATGGTTCAAATCTATGTATGGGCTAAGAGATTATTGGGTCCCTGTATTTTTTAGGGACTTCCCTATGGGTTTATTGTTAAGGACAGCATTTGTATCCGAATCTGAAATATGATCAAATACTTGTATAATGAATATGTTATACATAAATACTGAATTATCATTGGGTATCTACTGATCAAAACGATTAACTATGTTTTATTATAGGTACTCAAAGTCTCGATCGAACCTGTTAGAGTTTATTATGAATTTCAATCATGCTATTGATGATCAAAGGAACCAAAACGCTATATTGGATTACATTGATTATACTATCATCCCTATCATGGCAACAAATGTGTCTTTTGAGAAGCATGCAGCGACAATCTACACTTGTACAATATTCAAAGAAGTTTATCTGAAATAATAGATGCATGTTTCAGTTGTCATGTTGTAGAGACGTCAGTTGAGAAAAAAAATGGAGACATATAATGTAATTGACAAATTTGATAATACATGGAATGTCATGCATGACATAGAGAATTGTTAATATGAATGCGGGTATAAATTGTATGGAAGGAAAGGGTATCTATGTAGCCACATATTCTTTGTGATGAAAAACAGAGATGTTAGGTTGATTCTAGAAAAATATCCAGTAGGGAGATGGTTGAAGACATCATTACTCAAAGTTGTGCATTATAGTTTGAGTAGGCAGCCTAAAATAAACACAGAAATGGACGATAAGGATAAGGTTGAAAAGAAGTTGTACTCTTAATTTTTTAGATTATTTCAGAGAGTCGAAGGTACTTATCAGATCAATGCAAATTTTGGGTGATCTTGTTGTTTTATCAACATGTGAAAAGAAAATGATGATCGAGGAGTGCTATGGGTCCTGGAGACCTAATATCATAGAAGTGCATCCTCCGAATGTTGTGAAAACAAAAGGTTATAGAAACCGACCGGTTTCAAGGAAAGAGAAAGCAATTAGGGATCTAAATAAACCTTCAAGACAATGCGCAAAATGCGGCGAGATGGGCCACCATGACTCAAGGAATTATGATAAAATTAAAGAGAAAAATGTTCTGAATTCTCAAAACAAAGCATAAGATTTTATAATTTGTGTTATAATATTGTAGTATGGATTCAGTTTTATATACTAATGATTAGTTTTGTTCTATATACTGATCAGATCGTCACAACATAATGATTATATATGTTATACTTGTTGTGTTACATACTGATCAGACCGTCACCATGTACTAATTCCATGTGTTATATATAGTGGATGTAATGACCCCATATACTGATCATAGTCTTGGTGGTATACTCCTATTGTATGTTATATATACTGATTGAAGTGTCACCATATACTGATTACTTATGCGATATATTGATTTGATATGTTATATATAATCATTACATTATTGATATATACTGATTGAATTTGTAATATATACTAATGACATTTGTGATAAATACTAAATTACATATGTTATATATAATGATTGGAGCGTCGCCATATACTGATTACTTATGTGATACATACTAATTTGATATTTTATATATAATGATTACATCATTGATATTTACTTTTTGGAGTTGTAATATATACTGAATTACATTTGTGATAAATACTGAATTACATATGTTATACATACTGATCACATACGTGATATTTACTGATTACATTTGTGATAAAACTTGTTCATCAATAATTATAATATACTATAACTAATTTTGGGAGTCGGGGGCAATATTTTTTCTTACAGTCTTTGGGGCAGACTTCCTTGCCCCATCTTTATTTGAGGCGGGCTTGTAAGGTTTAGGCTTGTTCCTCTCAACCACCATTTTTTCTATTTTGGGTATACCATTCTTGCATGTTGTGTCACAATGACCCTGAGCAGAATATTTGCTAGTTATAGCTTCGTCGTTAATTTCGGCCAACAACAATGCATTGCAATATTTGGCTTGCAAAAATTGCAACGCATCCGAAGTTTGGCGTGTAAACCCAATATCCTAGCCTCGAAGATACCCCATGTACGTCTCCAAGTACCTCATGACGAATGCTCCACAATCATTCCAATTATCTTACGTCTTCCATGGCATTGTAACCATCAAAGCTTTCGAAGATTTCACCTTAACTGCTATGGATGTTTTGCCTTTTTGTTCAAGCTGCTGGTTTAAACTAGCTCTCTGTAATAATCCAAAATAAGTAATATCAATGCATTATATATATCTATTGAAATAATTATAATTTAACAGAGCATATCAAAGGGATGGTGATAGGTCCATGACTTTTAAGGATGACCTGTTGTTCATTACACATGAGAGTGTTGTCGAGTATGTCTGTAGTCATAGTCCTAACGTTGAACATAATCACAAAGTAATGTGATTGCGATATTATTGGGAAGAACATATGAAAAGTAGATCGCTAGACATAAAAAAAAAATGATCGGTAGATAGTCGTTTAGAAATCAGCATAATGAAACAATATAAATATAAAAAATCTTACCAAATCAAAAGTGTCCCATGAGAATCCTTTCATTCTATCCGTCTCAACATCCAGTCTGCTTCAAAACTCAAAATCGCTTTGCTTTTGTCCTAGTCATCTGGCTTATCAACTAATGTGTACGTCTGACATGTTCATCATATGATTACAGTAAAATTTGTAGATAGTTATGGCATAATCAGTATATCATTATTCAAAATATATTTTGAGGAAAATCAATATATAGTCAAAAGAAATTCAATATATAGTGAAACCGAAATTAGTATAAGACTATAAACTGATTCAGTTTAAAGTATATTCAGTATGCAGTTTAAAATAAATCAGTATATAGTATAACCAAAGTCAGTATAAAATAATAAACCTATTATTGTGAAGAAAATAAATTAGTATAACCCTATAAACTCACGCATGAATATGTTGTGAAGAAAAGCCTATGCGGTGATGATAGAGATCTGAATTTTTCCATGTAGTTCATATAGGAACTCCATGCATCAATCACACCTACAAATATATATGTATTTGGTTGAAGTGTGAAGAAATCGGACTTTGGACTTTGGACATTGAATATGATCATCATTGTAAACGATCCGAGTCCTAAAATCAACAAGGTAAAATAAGATCAGTATATATAACTAGTATTATAGAAAATATAGGAGACATACCCTTCTAATCTGATTGTCATTATCCAGTAGTAAATGATCCACTCTTCGTTGTCGTGCTTGGAGCTAACATGTATGTCTTTGATTGTAAGGTAACAGTAGGGCACTTGACGACTGACTCATTTTTGCTGGGCGTAGTTGGGGCCCATCGAAAGGTTGTTGAGTTGGTTGATAAAGGATGAGTTGAGTATTTGGGTATTCTTCAACACTATTCTCAATTGTCTTTTAAAAACAGTAAATCATTTTAGTTTATTGCATATTCATTAGATTTTTCATCATATAACATATCTAGATTTACCTTAAGTGAGTTTTCGACCATTGCGTCAACATCAACATTTGCAGCATCCTCGTCATTCTCATTCTGTATAAGTGTTATCAGAATTGGTTGTTCTTCAATATAGGTTATATTATTTTGATCAGCACATTAACAATATCATATCAATATATAGTGATTATGTATTCAGTATATAGTGTGTATGTGATCCATATATAGAGACTATGTTATTAGTATACAGTGCATATGGAATCAGCATATAGTGAACAAGCGATCAATATATATTTAGTATATGATCAGTATATAGAGACTATGTTATCAATATATAGTAACTAAATGATCAGTATACAATGATTACGTGATCTGTTTACAGTTACTACGTGATTAATATATTAATAATATCATATCAGTATATAGTGGTTATGTATTTAGTATACTGTGCCTCTGGAATCAGTATACAGTGAACATGCGATCTGTATATAGTTAGAACATAATCAATATACAACGATTACGTAGCATCAGTATATTTTGAAAGAGAAACTAGCATATAGTGTAAGTCTAATCAGCATATAGTTCATTTATGTTCAGCATAGTGTAATGTTAATACTTTACAACTATGTTAATTTAACCTGAGGATGTATTTTGGGTATTGGTTTGGGTATTGGCTCAGGTCGATCGATACTAACATCCAGACAAATCAATTGAGTATCACCATCAGCTTCTGGGATCTCATTATTTTGCTCATCACCAACACCCTGCAATATTTTTAACATCAACGTATAAATAATTATTTAATACAAATCAGTATACAATAAACTGTCTCATCATCAGCGAATACCCCCAAGCTGAAACGCCGAGCTCCAAATTGTTTGTTATGTCAATTCTATCCTCAACCATTTTCATCACAACTTCGACCGCTTTGACCTTTTCTGGATTATCATATTCTTCTTCAGCCATGACTTGGGTCATTTCTGCAACGGGATCATCATCATGACATGCGCATGCTGTGATCGAGGATCCAGATTAAGACAGACTACTTTAAGTGCGGTATCCGATGCAACCTTGTAACAACCCATTCTCTGGATGTTGGGTGGGCATCCTTTATGCACTTTATGATCTCGGAGATTGCTTCCACACCTTTTTTAGCTGCCATCAACAAAGTGTCAATTTCATCAGCGCTCTCCTTGGTTGCATGACATTCCTCATCAACCGACACGTTTGGTAGTTATTGGACCTTCGCCTTTTGTGCCACAACTTCATTATCTGGGTTTAATAAAGAACCTGGGTCGTATCTAGGTTCTAAACAACCTTTGCCACACCCACCAGCTTCAATCTCTTTAGCCTATCTCTATCTGAGTAGCTCGTGGGTCCAGCCCTTCACCGTTGGGTACGAACGAATAACCTTTTGTTGAAAGAGGACTACTCTATCAACATAGAATGCCTGCAAAATTATACAAATATAAACTCAGCACAATGTATAAGATAAAATAGTATATAGATTGGACAAAACAATATAACATTTATACTTATTTAGCATATAGTTTATGGGAAAAAAATATATAGTCTAGAGAAAATCTATATAAAGTTCACACGAAATCAGCATAACATCTTTAAACAGTTCAGTTTAATAAATATATATATTCAGTATATGATTTAGACGAAATCAATATATGGTATAGAAAAAATCAGTATAACCAAAATCAATCAATAAATGGTTGGATCAGTCAGTTTATAGTTCAACCAAAATTATTTTAAGAATATATACCTATTCAGTATATAACTTAAATAAAATCAGTATATATTTTAACCAAAATCACTATAACATATATACCTATTTTGTATATAATTTAAACAAAATTAATATATACTCTAACCAAAATCATTAGATATTGGAAACAACATAGTAAAAAAAGGAATCTAACCGTTAAAATGTGATGGGACCGATGAAATGAGAAGTTAATTGATTTCTAAATCCAGTTCTTTTAGCTGAATCTTAGTATTTTTTAAAAGATATACGCACCAATTGTACTTCTTCAAATCTGATACGTCAACCAAGTAATTTAGTATATTTGGCTTCACGTATTCATCATGTGTTGACTCAATTAGCGTCAACTTCATCAGTATTAAGAAACACTTCTTGAACCAATCGTCACATTCACCATCTTTGTGCATTTGTTGTTGCACATAACTTCATCAATATTAAGAAGCACTTCTTGAACCAATCGCCACTTTCACCATCTTTGTGCATTTGTTGCTACACATAATTTGGTTTTATCTTATATTTATTTATTTTCTCATCTGCAGCTATATCATCCAAAAGTTGAATATTTTGTTGCTTTGTTTTCCTATCCATATATATCTCTCCTATGGGGAATCCAAATGTAAGCTACACAACTTCCTCGGCTATGTACAATCTCTTAAAGCCTTCATATCTAATCTTGCATGTGATAGGGTGAAAGTGGTTGATAAGCCAATATCCAAGTCTATTTGGCACGCCAGTGATTTGAAGTGAACCAAATCCCCAAACCCCTTGTTTTCTATAGCAGCCATCTGTTTGTCATTAATACTGGACATCAATTGCACAAATAAGTTTGGATTTTTTCTGAATACTTTTGCCTCTGTGTTAGATGGTATAAACACCGTATTTAATGAAGGGGGGTCTACGTGATAGTGGTGATGGTTTTAGTTGTTTTCGTACATTTCCTAAGGGTATATGACTGTCGAAATCGGCATCAAGTTCCATGCGTTGTATTTTTACACCCGGGACAAATAATTCATATTCAGTACATAGAATTGAAGTAATCAATTTATAGTTCTGCCAAAATTAGTATAAGGATTTAATATAACATATATACATTTTCAGTATATAACATAGCTAGAATCAGTATATAGGTTTTACATAATCAGTATGGTGTAAATATAAAATCAGTATAAGTCGTAAATACCAATCAATATTGCTCACTAATACTGATTACTATAATGATCATTATATTACACAAAGACCAATCAGAACAAGACAATAAGATTATAGGTATATTCATAAACCCTAATAATTTTATGCAGAGCAAGTATCCAAATTCAAAATCGTCATTATCGTGATTAAAAAATTACTCCCAATTAGTATTATTTGAGAATCCGACAAGCATAAGTAATAAACACAATAATAAATAATAAACTACATATAAATGATCAGTATTACGGTCGCCATTACCTTTGGATTTCGAAGTTGTGAAGCCTTGATATGTATCTCTCACCATTACTTATGGAGTAGAATTCTGGATGGATAAATATCAAGTTATGTGAATGCTTATCAGTGATATGAAGTAAATGAGACCTTTTAATCTTGCTATGAGATGGTGGGTATAAACGTGGTTTCAATTTTTTGTTGTTGCGATGGTGGTTTTTTTCAAGCGAAGGTGTAACATTTAGGTAACAACGGAGAAGAAAGGAAAGTGGGATAACGAGCCCGTATTTTTCGCTTTTGCAGAAACTGTCAGATTTACTAGGACCCGCAAAATTCACTTTTTTAAATATCTTAACGTTTGTATCTTATACTGATTCGAATTAAACTATATAATGATTTTTCTTAGGATATATACTAATTTCTAGGATGCTATATACTGAATAAAGATAATCGTGCCACGTAGGATAGGTAAATATCTTTGGACATATTTTTCCGTTTTCCAAAATACCCTTACGTGCATATTCGAATAAATTATACTGAACGTTTATTGAATCTGGGCCATAGATTGTGAGATTCAACGGATCAAAATCAGTCTCAGTTCGAATGTAGGATGTGGTTTGACCCTAATGCACATCTATATATATATTTATACCGCTAGCAAGATGAACTGTATTTTTCTTTGCGTGTCATATATTTTTGGCACAGTCTATTTATTACTCCCTCCGTCCCATTTCAGATGACCCATTTGGGTTTCGGCACGGTATTTTAGGAGCTTTTAATTAGAGAGTTTAAGTGGAGAGAGAATGAGTTGGTGGATGAGTTAATAAGGAGAGAGAAATGAGAATGAGAGAGAAAAAGTTGTTAGTTAATGAGGAGAGAGAAAAAGTTATTTCTTAATCATTTACTATAAAAGGAAATGGGTTATCTGAAATGGGACAAACTAAAAAGGAAAGTGGGTCATCTGAAATGGGACGGAGGGAGTATTATTGTTGTGTTTATTGTGACAGAATTGTTGTTTGATGTAAATAGAAACATAATATTAGGTAAGCAGAACGTAGGAAGTGAGATTTCTAGTATTCTTGTCGGTTATCTTAGCCAGAGGTTAATAGAAATGCGGTGTAAATCTATTTAGATGTATAGCTATCGGACCGCGGTTTCATGTGCCAACCATTTCTATATTTGTGCTTCAGTCTTTTGGACATGGACTTTTTGACTTTGACTTGTGGGAAGATATACGCGAACCTTCGGTTTATCTAGGAAAAAAAAAATACCAAAGAACACACAAAGAAAATGAAAAAAGAAATCAGTCTAAAAATATCTTTTTTTTTTCTCAATCTCACAAACAATAATATTATAAATAATAACATTAGTTAATCGAAGAACTTTTTCTCAATCTTACAAACAAGATCTAAGAATAACAATTGATTTAAATTGGCTACTTTCCTAATCACTTTATTAAATATACAATGTATTTATATAGGGATGAAAAAGGGTGCCGTTCGTGGCTTCATGATATTATTATTGTAGATAAATACTAAATTTTGAGATTAGAAACATGGTTGTTGGATTTGAAATATATAGTCCAGTTATAGAATATGCGGTTCCACTTGAAATGTTAGACTATTTGCAAAATATTAATTAAATATTGGGATGTGTATATAGAATTAACTGGGATCACGATCATCGGATCTAGACTTAATAATGTTATGTTTTTTATGATTAGACTAAGACTTCGATCTTATCCTAGTTGTTTTTCCACAATAATCCAATAGAAGATATGTGTAGTTGTTTCGCAGCAAAAGTCTACGCTGTTATTTTAATTAATTTGTCAAATAACTTAATTAGCAAAATTTACAAGATAAGATAGGTTATCCGTAACTCATGCTAAAAAATTTAGACATATTTCTACTATTCACTTATTATATTAGTATCTCATTTTTTTCTAAAAACACTAACAATCATGTAACAAAATTTCAGCCACTTCTTTACATTCTAAGTTCATCACATCTCATTAATCTTTAATTTTATATATTTATTTAAATTGTGATATTTTTAAAATAAAAAATTTTAAATTTTAAAAATTACATAATTGCAATAAAATAAAATTATATGAATAAAAAACTATACACTTCTTTGACGAGATTCTTGTTGGATGGTGAGATTCTTGTTGGCGTGATGTCGTCCTTTCTAAGACACCTAATGAGATTAGGGGTGATTATTCGGTTAGTCGGTTATCGATTAACCGATAACCGAACCGATTAAGGTCTGTTACGAAAATTTCGGTTTCGGTTCTTACCGGTTAGTGCTTAGGAAAAAAGTCGGTTATCGGTTATAACCGAATAACTGATATAAATGATAATATA
>JAYDZE010142240.1:3014-22716 GCA_034509125.1 Monilaria moniliformis
CCATTTTTAAAATTATTAAATTATTTTAATAAAAGTTAATGCAAAACTTTTTTTTTTTTTTTTTTTTTTTTTTTTTTTGAGGATTGTCCGTCAAAATTTACAAAATAGTGTAAACTTTAAACAATTGAAACTAAATAAGTATATGATAGCAAATATGAAAACAGTTCAAACCCTACTTTTATTTGTTAATTTTATTTCAAATTTTAGGCTAAATTGCAATTTATAACCCAAGGTATTATAGGGTGTTTGCAAGTCTGCGCTACAGTATAGATATTAACAAAAACACTATGTAACGTGATTTCAAATCTAGAATAGATTCAAGTATTGAATTATTGAATTAGTAGCGAAAAAATTATTTGTGAGATTACACTATTTGATAACTAGATTAGTGTTAGACAACGGGGCCCCATAAGTAATTTGCGCACGATCATAATCATGATGCTCCAATTTCATATTGTAGTTAAAATTCTTTCAATCTGATCCCTTTCTTTGTACAATTGGAAGCTAATATTTCTCAAGCACAACTATTTCAATCAGATCTCTCTTTTTTTGAAACCCTTTCAATAAAATCTATATTCATGCTCGAACTATAGCCCACCTCGATAATAGTTTTAAAAATGAAAAAGAATTAGTTTCAATATTATTATTATTATTATGATTATAATTATTATTAATTAAAACATTCTATTATTTTTCTTAGCATTTACGAGGTTTAAATAAAGAAACTTCGAGAAAAAGACTAAAAGTATACACGGTATGATATCCAGTGGGTGGAACCCCTTTGAAAGAATTCTTGAATTCCAATTAATGGCGAATAAATACCAAACTCAGACCCAGTCCAAGTCGTCTTGTTGAATTTGACCTCTATTTTTTGTAACCTCACCAGAATTTTGCCTAATTACCCAAATTAACTGAGAATTTTCAGAAATTAAGAGAAAGGTTTCAAGCTTCTCCTCTTTGATGGACCCAAGATTATTTCTATTAATTTCTCTTTGTTTTCTTGTTCAATCCTCTCATGGGTATGTTCATCTATCTGTAGACTGTAGTTGTATGCAATTCTTGATTGTTTAGAATGTAGATCATGGCTGATTTGCCTCTCTTTTTTTTTCTTTTTTTTTTTTCCTGCTCTCACTCGTCTCCCCCAATATTTGCGATTGATATATAATCAGAAAAGGGTCATTGTTAAAAATGACAACCGGTGTTTCTGCGGCGGCCTTTGATCCGACCCGGGTCACCCAAATCTCGTGGAGTCCCAGGTTCTCTATTTAATTCATGTGATTTTATATGAATGTTTGTGTTTGATTATTTGTTAATATGGGATTTGGTCTTATTTTGTATTTCACAGGGCTTTTTTGTACAGAGGGTTTTTAACTGATGAGGAGTGTGATCATTTTATTACTCTGGTTAGCCATTTGACGTTTTCCGGTTCGACATTGATGCTTAAAAATATATGTAGGAATGGAATTTCTTTAGATATTATTATCTTTGCATTATTCAAAAGACTCTATTTTTTTTGTTCTATTGCATTCTGCCATTATTTTTGGGAACGACTACAATTGTTTCAGTACAATTTGGGGGTGGAAAATTTTGATTGATTTGTGGGATGTTGTTTGAGTAGGCTAAAGATAAGCTGGAGAAATCTATGGTAGCTGACAATGATTCTGGCAAGAGTATAGAGAGCGAAGTCCGGACAAGTTCTGGCATGTTCTTGAAGAAGGGCCAGGTTAGTAAAATCAATTGTTGTTTGCTCTTGATGTCGTTGATGAATTCTTGAACAGCTTAATCACATACCAGCAATGGCATTGAATTGAATTATCTACTTGATTATGAAAATACAAGCCCTTTATCACTCTGTTGTAATGGTGCTTGTGTTGTCCAGTGGTTTAGACGAGAGATTGTTATAAAATATTGTTACATGTTATGTTTTAGATGAATTCCAAGAGACTGTTCTACATTCATTATCAAGTGTGTTTTATGATCTTAGACAAACAATCAATGTTTTAGAGACTTGTTGTGTGAAAACCTTTCCCCTCTCGTCTTTGGAACTGTTTGGGCTACTTGTTCATGATTTGTTAAGTTCGAAACTGCTAGCTTAAGCAATGCAAATTGAAATCGTCTCGAATGGTGCTCTTCCTAACATTGATTGACAGGCAGTCTCCTCTCCTTCATTTTTTGATTTTCTGATCTATGTATACCGAATCATTTCCTGCTGTCACAATATATATATACATATTCATGATATGATGAAATTCAGCATTTTTCATATCCTGGATTCAACTTAAATCATATGTAAAAGATGTCTTCATGTAGAATAAGTGCTAATGTGGAAACATTCATGATTTCTGAAAATTGCTTTCATATATCTATTGATCAGCCTTCATGTCCTGTGAGATCTCTTGCTAGCATGCATATGCGTAGCACTTCACGTCGATTTCTCATTTTATCATTCGATCACAGCTCAGTTAGAGTTTCACGTCGATTTCTCATTTTATCATTCGATCACAGCTCAGTTAGAGTTCCTTATATTCAAAAGTTCCTCTCTTTTGCTGTTGGAAGACAAAATATAATCACTTATTCCAGCATGCTGTAGTTTTTAATATCTCCTATGCTGCATATGAACAATTTTTTCATGAAGGATGCAATAATAGCCGGTGTCGAGGAGAAAATTGCCGCATGGACTTTCCTCCCTGTAGGTACTGTCGTAACAGCTTTTTTAGTATACTTTTCGTATGTCTCCATTCAATTGAGACTTGATTTTTGCTATCACAAATCTGTTATGTAGAAAATGGGGAGGCTATGCAGATTTTGCATTATGAGCATGGCCAAAAGTACGAGCCACATTTCGACTTTTTTCACGACAAGGCTAATCTAGAATTGGGCGGTCACCGAGTTGCTACTGTGCTCATGTATTTATCGGATGTGGCGAAGGGTGGAGAAACAATTTTTCCTCATTCCGAAGTGAGTAATACTTCTAGAATTCGTTGCTTTTCAGTTTTTTCTCTTTTTTAAAGGCTCTTAACCTCTCTCATTTCTACTGTAAATGCAGATTAAAGATAAACAGCAAAAAGGCGACGACTTGTCTGATTGCGCCAAACAAGGCTACGCAGGTAAACCCAGTATAAACAGTGACCTCATTGTTAGAAAAATTGCGGAATAAACATTCTTGCCAGTGAATATAAGCGTAGCGGCGGATTCAGAACCAAAAATGGTGAGGGCGAAATAAAATTTTAAAAAATCAAATATAATCTCCAATACATTCAAAGCTTTCGTTTCTTCCTACGACATGCCCATCTTTTTTTTCTTTCTCTTACTGTCACACGTCTATTTCTCAGTTTCTCTCATATAGATCCAGTCATTCGGACAGATGGGTGATCATGGTAGTTTTACGACGA
This sequence comes from Monilaria moniliformis, assembly GCA_034509125.1. Lineage (NCBI taxonomy): Eukaryota > Viridiplantae > Streptophyta > Magnoliopsida > Caryophyllales > Aizoaceae > Monilaria > Monilaria moniliformis. The sequence goes on from JAYDZE010142240.1 coordinate 6,407, forward strand.
GCCTAATGGAAAATTAGATGTTGGGGGGTCGGCCGCCCCCTCCCGCCCCCCTACATACGCCACTGGCTACACAAGAACTTGCCTAATGAAATGAAAATCTGAATATAAAACTTTGATTTTTCATTTTTCATTCTCACTTTAGTAGTGGTCGAGTTTTGACGTCACTCTGTGTTGATCCACTCTACGCATAGCCGTAGATGTGAAAACGCGATTCAAATTTGTGTAACTCGGTTTCTTGTTTGCTCCTGTGGACAGTGAAACCTAGGAAAGGCGATGCGCTGTTATTCTTCAGTCTCCACCCGGATGCCACTACGGACAACGCGAGCCTGCATGGGAGCTGCCCCGTCATTGAGGGCGAGAAATGGTCTGCAACCAAGTGGATCCATGTACGGTCCTTTGATGCTGCACCGGCCAGGTCAAAGAGCGATTGTGTTGACGAGGACCCCAGCTGCGCGGCGTGGGCTCTCAGAGGGGAGTGCGAGAAGAACCCGTTGTACATGATTGGATCCGAGGATGCTGCCGGTTATTGCCGGAAGAGCTGCAAGGTCTGCTCCTCTTAGTAAAAAGGGTTTCTTCGGTTGATTTTCAGACAAAAATTTGAAGAAGTTTACAATTTGTATACATGAGTAAGAAACTATTGTATTAGTCATGTAGATGAAGGAATACAATCATGCTTTTATAGTGCTATTGGCCCATTGTTTTGAGCAATTTTTATCATCCATATAATGAGTAAACTATGATTAAACTGTGCCTTGAGTGGACTATACCTCATTTCGCCTCAAGAAGTGGTGCGATTGTTGATCCTCGTAAATTGATTTAGTGATAAATTAGCTCATTAGTGAGATTCGGCATCATAACGTTTAGTCGGCAGTAAGACTTTACTTGTGGTGTTTTCATTTGTATAACTTTAATAATGTGGAAAATTCTTTGTGGTGTTTTTATTTATATAAATTTAATAATGTGGAAAATTGAAATATTCATAAAAAAAAAGAAGAAAAATAACGCATTTTGTTCACATGGAATATCTCAATTTTTCATGTCATTCAATTTATACAAATGGAAATATCATGTAAAATTCGGTTGTCAATTGTACTTTCCATAAAAAATCATTAATGGACTAAACTTGTCATTAAAGTGATTTTATGATGCTTGAACAAAATTCCGGTAAAAACTGTCACTAAGTCAATTTATGGGCCTTAACGAGTGCACTTTTCCGAAATAGCATTAGCCCTCTTAAGATCAATTGAATTTGTGCTCAAGAAACTCAATTGATTGTAAGGCAAAATTTAGAAGATTGAAACACAATTTGAACTAAGAAATGTTATATGAAGGAAAAATTCCAGAATCTGGTACTTAATATGATTGAAACTGATTGCAGTTATTCTCAATATTCAGTATCTATAGTCACACAAACACACACACAAAAGGAGATATATAGAGAGAGAGAAGGGGGGGATCGCATGCTTAATTTTCATGTCATGTCAAATAGTACTCTTATTAATCGACAAAGCTCATGCAATTGTTGTTAATTGGAGAGAGTTTCATGCAGTTGATGCTTCTCCACCTTGTTAAATTGTAGTATTTAATATTCCCTTGCAAAAAGAAACTTCATTCTTGAATCAACATCATCATCATTGCATCAGTCCCTCACCCATTTTGCCGCAGGCACACACACACAGCGCATAACAGATGGGGAGGCCTCCTTGCTGCGACAAGGACAACGTCAAACGAGGGCCGTGGACGCCCGAGGAAGACGCCAAGATCCTTGCCTATGTCGCCAGCCACGGTATTGGGAACTGGACCTTAGTCCCTCAGAAAGCAGGTACCATATATATCTTCCTTTTCTCTTGCACAAGCTGATGCTTTCTTTTTTTTTATATCTGATTCATGATATTTGGTATTAGGCCTAAACAGATGTGGCAAGAGCTGCAGACTTAGATGGACTAACTATCTACGCCCCGACCTCAAACACGACGGCTTCACACTTGAAGAAGAAGAGTGCATTCTTGAAATGCATAAGACCATTGGCAGCCGGTAGATTTTCACAATGTTTCTCCAAATTTTGCTTGTTTCTTGTTTGAATTATGTAGATCTGCTGTTGTTCAAATGAAGTTTCTTTTGTTTTGTTTTGTTTTGTTTTGTTTTCGAGTGTTGGTTTTATAATCCATCAAGATTCAAACATGATCACACTTTTGTAAGGTTTAATTCTGGTGTTGTTTGCTACGTTAGGTGGTCTCTGATAGCTAGGCGGCTTCCGGGGAGAACAGACAACGATGTGAAGAATTACTGGAACACGAAGCTGAAGAAGAAGCTGACGAAGATGGGGATTGATCCCATCACACACAAGCCTTTCTCCCAGCTGTTTAGTGAGTATGGGAGGATCAGTGGCTCCCCCATCACCAGGTACAGGAACCCTTGTCTCCAGACCCAAACGGGCCATTGGATCCAAGCGAACGAGGCTCAGAAGATAGATCAATTCACCAGCTATGACGTGTTCAGTCAAGAAAATGTGCAGCCATGTATGTTGAGTGAGGCCGCCTCCTCTGCCTCTGCTGCTTTGTTTTCTTCGAGTGTGACACGTTTTGGGTGTGGATCATCGCGCTCCTGTGAGACTCCAATGGTGCCCGCCTCTCCGTTTTCGTGCAATGAGGAATACATTTTGGAGTGCAAAAATATGGAGATGCTAGAATCAGCTAATGAGGCTGTTGCATTGCAAGAAGATGGGAATCTTGTTAGTGAAAATGAGACTTCTGTTGAGAAGAGTTATCGTGGGAATAGTGAATCTGCTGCAGATACGTTTGTTGAAGACATGTTGGCACGTGACATGGAGATAAGGCTGCAGTTTCCAGAGATTTTTGATGAAAACTATGATTATTGATAATTGTGAAAAATGGTTTGGTATGAAATTTTCATGATCAGGAAGCATAGAGTTTTAATTTGATGATGCTGTGGTTCTGCATATATGAGCAAGCTCGAGGCTGTTTTGCATCTCATTTCTATGATATCATTACATGTCAGGTGTATAAAATGATATCGTAAATAAATGAATGGTGTGAATTTCAAGTGTCGATACAGTGGAGAGAAACACAATTTGATGCCTTGTTTTGAACTTGTGTAATAGCACTTAGGATCGGGAAATTGGATGCTACACCCCCTTATATATTGTATTCTTCGATGGGCCGGGCTGACACATCAACCAAAGCATATTCGATCAATCACAGACTTATTAATTTATATTTTTTTTTTTTACGTTTCACGCATTTATCATATTTTTTGAAAACTGTCTCCCACCTTAAAAAAGCCTCCCTCCACTATAGTTGCTAAGGACGGGTCTAGTCGGACGGCGGGTTTCCAGAAGAGAGGGAGACCAGTTTAGTAATTTGAGAGCGGAGACAATTGTTGGTTCCTTTTTTCTTAGACAAGAGCGAGCAGAAAGAGTGTTAATGGAGAAGATAAAGAATCTGGAGAGAGAAGATGAATAATACGGAGATTTTCTGGATAACTTAATAGACAAAGTAACAGAACAGACGCGTGACAATTTCATTTCATATCATGAATTTTAATTGAGCGAAATACAATTTATAGTTTTAATTATCCAAAATATTTTAAATAGCCTAAACTTGCTTCCAAATTTAATTTAGGATCTGAAATCATTTTTCTACGTTGAATATGTGACTAGGATCTCATATTAATCTATGTACAAACGACCTCATTTTAGATTGTGACATTAAAAAAAAGTCAATGTCAGTAAGTTGACTGTCCTAATCATATTTCTGCACCAGAATATGACTATGGATCATAAATCAAATTATGAATTAAAGTTCAGCATGTTTAAACTATTAGTACGTCTTCCTTGCGATGTATGAGATTCTTACTAGAATTCAAATTGTGTATAAAACTCAATGATATCATAACTTAGTTATAGATTGATTAATAGATAAAAAAATTACTTTAATAGTTTATACATATTAAAATGTGATATTAGAACAACGGTGGAGTCTAAAATTAACCCTAATAAACTCTAATCAAATGTGTAATGAAAATTAATTGTGCCTAATTATCAATTATGATGCTCTCTTTAATCTGGTTACGACCGTGTGTTAGTGTAAATTAACAACAATTCAACATATCATTTGACCAAAGTTCGTTAATTGTATTCAATAAAATTAATAGAGAGTTAATAACTTTGATTTTCTTAAACTTGTGAGTTTTGGTTTAATAAAAAGTTATTTGTTAATAAAATTGCATCAAATAACAATATAAATATATGAGTTGAAAGATATATGGATTAGATTAGGATATTAGGCTTTAATTAAGGTTGAATTATTAATTAATTAATACAGACAAAAGATTATAAGTCTATAGGCCCATGCCTCATTGAACAGTTAATATATATTCCTCTATTGTAGAGAAATAAATGACAAATGTTCAACACAAGTTTAGAACAATTTATCAATTCAGAACATTTAGAAAGCAAGAACTGAATTCTTTTGTCAAATAAATAATATGTATGTTCAATAAGAGATTTCCTACCTTTCTCTAATTTAACACTCGGAGAATTTGTATGCTTTGAAGCTCAGACAATGGAGTATGAAATACTTTGAGATCTCTTCAAGTGTAAACTGCATGGTGGGAGCAAGCTCTATGAGCATGTTATGATGGGTTTGATTGAGAGGATAACATCAATTAGAACGATGCTTCCCGCGAATATCTCAACAAATCTGATTCTGTAGTCTCCTCTTAGTTGTTTGAGAATTTCATGATAATTTTCAACCAGATCAACATGAAGGTGGGTCTGGCGGAATTGGACAACATGATTAAGACTTATGAGTCTTCCACTCCTAAGGACAAATCTATGCTCATTGTGAGCCCTTTTTCAAAATCATCTAAAAGGAACAGTAAGCAATCGAAGATGAAGAAAGCATCCAAGGATGCTTTGAAGCCTAAAAGTGGAGGGGCTAAGAAGAAGCCGATATTGCCAAAGGATGAGTGCCTTTTCTATCACGAGAAGGGACACTGGAAGATAGATTGTCTTAGATTCAAGGCATAAGGTGCATTGAGTGGGAGTTCGGGTGTGTTTGTGATTGAGATGAATATGTCTAGGAACAACTCACAATCCTAAGTATTAGATATATTTGGATGTGAGCGAAGTATTCTCAATGTGCAAAACATAAGACCTAAGCTAAGTAAAACGAATAATACTACTTATCTTTGGATTTGTAGACTTTGTCATACCAATGAGAAAATAACAACAAGATTCAGAAAGTTAGACTATCTCACATCATTTGATTCCAAATCATATGGTGCTTGCGAATTTTGTCTCAAAAGAAAAGATGACAAGTAAACCACTTTTTGGGAAATGGTTGCATGTCAAAGACGTGCTAGAGTTGATCAACACAGATGTGTGCGGACAGTTTTCAACTCAAGCAAATGGTGATTATTCATACTTCATCACTTTTACTGATAATTTTTCGAGGTAATGGATGTGTGTATCTCATGAAACACAAATCTGTGGCCTTCGAGAAATTTAAGTAGTTTAAGTGGAAAGTCAAGAAACAACTTTGGAAAAGTATTAAAACTCTTCGATCAGATCGAGGAGGGGAATCCTTGAGTCGAGAATTTCTTGATTGCTTGAAATCACGTGGAATCCGGTCGGACTGGACACATTTGTGAACACCACAAATAAGTGGAGTATCCAATAGGAGAAATCAAACGTTATTAGATATGGTTTAATCCATGATGAGTTTCGCTACTCTCCCTTATTCTTTTAGGCAATGGATAATAAAAGTGAGAAATACTATTTTGTGGATATCCTAAGAAAACTAAAGGATATGAATATTATTGTCCTAGAGATTACAATGTGATAATTCCTAGGAATGTGACATTTCTTGAAACTGACTTGGTCTCAAAGGAACAAGATCACAACATGGTAGATCTTGAAGAAATTCAAAAAATCACATTATATCATAAAGGATGAGAATCTGTACAATGGAGTGGACTAGAACTTAGTGAGAGTTTTGATGTTCAATGGGAGGGATATAGCTCTTGGAGTGACCCTTAGGAGGACTTCTAGAGAGTTACCTTAAGACAATGAGATGCATCAAAACAAGATGATACAATTGTTGCATTAGCTCCACCTCATAAAAATCATAGTGAAATTCATGAGAATATCCCAAGTGCTGAAACGCTCAATGCAAATGAACCTTCTCACGTCTAGAATATATAGCCTGAACAAGTGCAAAACCAACTCAATAGGTCTCAAAGGATCATCGTGCACCTGAAAACTGAATCTAATGGTTGAAAACCAAGATGATGAAATAGATTCAGATGACGACGAACCTAAGACCTATACCACAATGATGTTAGACATCGACAAGAAAAGTGGCTGGAAATCATAATATCTGAAATGGACTTGATGTACTTCAATCTAGTCTAGGAACTAGTTGAACTGTCACCTGGTGTTTGATCCATAGGCTGCAAATGGATCTTCAAAAGTAAATAAGTGCAGAAGGCAAGGTACAAACCTACGACGCTAGGTTAGTGGCAAAATGTATAGTCAGCGCAAGGGCATTGATTATAATGAAACATTTCGTTGTCGCTAAGATCAAGTTCATTAAGGTATTACTTGCAATAGCTGCATACTATGATTTTGACATTTGGCAAATTGATGTGAAACCATGTTTCTCAATGGAGAACTTGATGGTGATGTGTTTGACACAGCCTGAAGGTTTTGTGTCAAAGAAAAATGCCGAATGTAGTATGCAAACTAAAGAAGTCCATTTATGGACTCAAGCGAACTTCTAGGAGTTGGAATATTTATTTTGACAAGACTGTCAAATCGTTTGATTTTGTCAGAAGTAAATAGAATCCATGCGTTTATAGTAAGTGCAAGAATAGAAATATTGTCTACTTTATCAAACATGTCGATGACATTTTGATGATGGGTAGTGATCGTTCCATGATGCAATCCGTGAAAGATTGGTTGTCCAGTTCCTCTATAGCAAAGGATTTGGATGATGCTTCCTACATACTTGGTATAAAGATCTTTGAGATAGACCAATTAGGTGTTAGGATTATCACGGTCCATTTATATAGACAAGTTTCTAAGGCGCTTCTCGATGGATAATTCTAAGGAAGGAATTCTTTATATGAGACATTACATAAAGAAGACCCCATACACTTCCGTTATAAGATCAATTATGTATGCCATGACATCTACTATGTCAGATGTGACTAATGTGCTTAGCGTGATAGACAGAGTTCAGGAAAATTCCAATGAGAAGTTTGAAAACTGTCATGACTATTCTTATGCACCTTAGAGAGACTAAAGAATAATACTTGGTTTGTGGTGGACAACTAGAATTATCAGTCACTAGGTAAGGTGATATTTGTTTCCAAGTAGACCGTGAAAACTGTAAGTCTCTGTTTGGACATGTGTTGTCCATAATGGTGCTGTAGTGAGGTGAAATAGTTCCAGAATACTACTACATGTTCATCCACCAATTCCAAGAGCTACGAACAGAAAATTTATAGAAAAGACTGAGGTAAAATTAGAAAGAGTACCCGCTGTTGATAACTTGGTTGATCCTTTCACCAAGACCGTATGTATAGTAAAACGCAACAAACACTTTGAGTGCCTAGGTGTTAGACATGTTGGTTGTTGACTTTGAATCAGTGGGAGTTTAAAAGTTTGTATATCTTAGAAACAATTTGTGTAGAGACGTACTTACTTGATCACATTCAAAGAAAATTTGATATTCTATCGGTTTTGTGCATTTATAAGAATAATTATTTTGATTGCTTGTCATTATTCTTATATATGTTCCCTTGAATTATAACTATCATTAATGGTGTTAGACATTAATGATGTAGTGTAATTCAAAATTAGCCCCAATGATCATTAAGAATGAGATATTGATGATATGTCATAGGTTAGCATGTAGTCTGCATCACATTCTTAGAGAATGTAGTTGATTTCACAACTACGAGATATTAGATATCCATGATGGACACATGGATACTTTAGAGAGTATTGGTATACCCTACTATTAAACTATTTGTAAAGTGCCTACGGTTTATTAGTATGTGGAGTATGTGATAATCCTTAGACCTAAGGTCATTACTCATTTTGTTTGTTGAGTGGTGTATTTTGACCTTGTACAACACTTTGCCTACCATCGGAGGATGAAGACACAGACTTGTGTTGGGTACATCATGAGGCAAATGAAAATGGTAGTTGAGCCAAAAATGAGATTCATTCCTCAATTGGAATTTCGAGAGATCACTCAAATTCTCTATATTATTTGACCATTAAGTCATTGGCCAATGCAATAATATATTCAATTAAAGTAACTGAATATGATCGAATGGGTCATATAATAAAGATGAGGTAAAGTGATTGAGCTATTTGGATAGACACATGACAAATCACAGGCTCAATCGAGTGGTTCGTGAATGAAAGAATATTACATTGGATCGACACATGGCAAATCCCTGGCTCAATCGAGTGGTTCGTGAAGGAAAGGATATTACATAAACTTCATATAAAGGCTAGTTTACTGAATTCACATAAACTTCCTTCATATATCTAGTTCGCTGCAAAACGCAGTCTAGAAGTATTGTGCAGACTTTGATTAGATCATCGTCGATAGTTTACCTTGTCGAATCTCCACAGATTTGACGAAGACTCGCTCCTTCTCCACGTGTGGTGAATGATTTCAACCTTAGATCTTCTAATTTGTTCCCCTCTCCGAGGTTTGAATATTGTGGTGGAACAATACCTTTTAAACCTATAGGACTTAAAAGAGAAAGAAGAGAACAAAAGGAACTAGGTATAAACCTAACAATTTTCGAAAATTGTAATGTGTGTGCTTGTGTGGTTTTCGAAAATCACTAGCTAGGATTAGGTTAAAGTTATGTTTTCACTTCTTTCCTTTCTCCTATATATAGAGTTGTAATGGGCCAGATTAGGAATCCAAGGAAATTTGGACTCGACCTCCCTGTTGGGCTTTACTAATTAAATTAAACCCTAATTTAATATAACCCAACATAATATTAATATTAATATTTACCACTATAGAAATTAATATAAACTTACCCGTCCAAATCCAAATTATAGAAAAATATGGGCTTTCTCTTTAATTAATTTATTTCCCGTGTTTAAGATTCTAATATCCATTAATTAATTTAAACCTGCTGCTGGTTTTAATTAATTAATATCTTTTACAAAGAATGCTTTAGTTTAAAATTCTTTATTTATTATACTTTGGAATAAATTCCGAGCCGGCTGGGCTTTTGTATCATAAAATCTTTTATTGAACTCCTCTTGGGGATATTATCAACCCGGACTCTCCCGGGACACGATTAAGTCCAATAACAATCCTAGCACCTCTTAGTTATTAATTACCACTGCCCAAGATATCAGGATTCTTAGGCTACGAAAAGCCCGCACCTTTTGATAAAACAAAGCAGTGCATAATCAATGACGTATGCTCAATTTTATATACAAGGATTAAGAAAAAAATATCACCGAGACCTCGTTTTCAGTAATTAGCAAGAAAGACTTATCTCACGTGAATCCTTTCAGTGCTATACCATACTAGTGTCTTTTGTTTACCAAAGTTAGTAAACGTTTTGGATTGACATTGCAACCTTTTGCGATAGATTGTCTAAGTCTATTAGATTGTGAAACTTGGTTTTTCTTTTGCAAGAAACTGATTGAGGAACCTTCATTGATAACCTGATCACCACTCAATTTATAATGCAAAAAACTTAGATATATTTGTTTAATCATAATGAATATAAGATAAAAATATGAAAAGCAAATCAATGTCACAAAATAATAATCTTCTCATAAATTGGGAAATAAGGTTATACAAATACAAAACAGCTCAAAGCTTGCTTTTCAGTATATACAATAACAATCTCCCACTTATACTAAAAAACAAGTTTTCGAGTATACACGCACTGCCTATTCTCCCACTTATACTGAAAGCAGTTCTAGGTGATTGATACATCTGACTCCCATCGCTTCCACATGACGAGTAAACGTCGTTTCGGGTAGGCTCTTAGTGAAAGGATCTGTCAGGTTGTCATCTGATGCGATCTTGTCACCTCAATGTCTTATCTGCGCACTATATCCCGAATGATGTGATACTTCCGCTCTATGCGTTTGCTGGTCTTATGAGCCCGTGGTTCCTTTTAGTTTGCCACTGCACCTAAGTTATCAAAATAAATTGTGATACTTTGTGGCATATACTCGAAATAATGTTTAGTTCCATAAGGAAGCTTCTGAGCCACACAACTTCCTTTATAGCTTCAGAAGTAGCTACATATTCAACTTCCATGATGGAGTCTGCGATACATTTATGCTTCACACTCCTCCATGTGATGGCTCCACCTCCTAAGGTGAACACATAGCCTGAGATAGATTTCCTCGAGTCTTGATCAGTTTGAAAATCTGAATCGGTATAATTGAAATGACATAGCTCGGATGCCTGGTAAACTTGCATATACTCCTTAGTCCTCAAGTACTTGAGTATATTCTTTACTGCAGTCCAGTGTCCTCGGCTTGGGTTGGACTGATATCTTGCCTCCATGCCAACGACAAAGTAAATATCAGGCCTCGTGCATAGTATAACATACATGAGACTTCCAACTGCTGAAGCATATGGAATCTGTCTCATCTCCTCTATCTCATTTTGTGTCTTTGGACACATGTTTTGAGATAAGGTAATTCCATGCTGAAAAGGTAAGAACCCTTTCTTGGAATTATGCATGTTAAAACGCTTGAGTATGATATCAATGTAGGATTATTGAGATAAGCACAACATTCTATTCTGGCAGTCTCAGATAACCTTGATCCCAAGAATGTGTCCAGCTTCTCCCATATCCTTCATTTTGAATTGTGTAGACAACCACTCTCTAACTTTTGATAACATTGTTTTGTTGTTTCCAATCAAAAGACTGCCATCTACATAGAGTATAAACAAACGTTTGCACCTTCAATCTTTTTGTACACACAGCTTTCATCAGGGCACTGTTCAAATCCAAAGGATTTGACTGTCTAATCAAAACAGACATTCCATGATTTGGATGCTTGCTTGAGACCATAAACGGACCTCTTAACCTTTCAGAGCATATGTTCTTTGTCCTTAACTACATAGCCATCAGGTTGTTGCATGTCGATGGTCTCCTCAAGACTTACTTTAAAGAAAGCTGTCTTGACGTCCATCTGCCAAACTTCTCAATCCATGTAGGCTGCTATAGACAATAGGATTCGGATCGACTTAAGCATGGCTACAACTTGAGGTACAAAAGTTGATGTTGTAGGTGTGTTTGTTGTCTTTTCTTGAATTGTTGGTTGTGTGATTTCTCTTAGTTCCTTAAGAGCAATCACACTACTGGACTTATAATTCTTTACATAGCATTCTTCTAAGACTCTGGCATTCGCTAATGGATACCTTCTTATCTCGAATACTATAGAATTCATAATCTTTCGTTCCCCTAGGATATCCTACAAATAAGCATACCTCAGTTCTAGATTCCAATTTACTTGGATCTTTTTCCAACACATGTGCTAGACAACCCCACACTCTGAGATGTGTTAGACTAGACTTAAGTTGAATCCACAACTCATATGGTGTCGTTGATACTGATTTTGATGGTAAGTTATTTAACGTATAGGCTGTTGTTTCTAGCGCATATCCCCAAAACGAAGTGGGTAGCTGAACATAACTCATCATTGATCGAACCATCTCTAGGATTGTTCGATTTCTTCTTCCAGCCACGCCGTTCTGCTGAGGTGTGCCAAGCGAGGTCAATTGAGATTGGATTCCCACTTTTGACAAGTAGTCCAAAAACTCATTGCTAAGATATTCGCCTCAACGGTTAGACTGTAGACACTTGATTGTTTTACTATAAAACGTCTCTACAACTGCCCTGAATTCTTTAAACTTTTCAAAGGATTCTGACTTGTAGCGCATAAAAAAAAAACAAATCATTGTTTCAGATAATCATCAATGAAAGTGATGAAGTATTGAAAACCTCATCTAACATGAGTTGGCATTGGACCACAAACATTAGAATGAATGAGTTCTAGTACTTCCTTGGCTTTATACCATTTATCTTTAAAAGATCTCTTGGTCATCTTACCTTCCAAGCAGAATTCAGAGATTGTAAAAGGTTCTAGAATTAGATCCTTAAGTGAACCTTGATCCACCAATCTTTGGATCCTTCTAGGATTGGCATGTCCAAGTCTTAAATGCCATAAGTACGATTCATTCATTCCAATTGAATGAGACTTTCTCTTTCTTGAGAAAGTTGATGCGCTATTAACTTGTGAGAGTTGTGAATTTACTATGGTTTATAAATTGTTTTGGATTGTATCACGACAGATAAACGAACCACATTTCTCAATAATGCAAGCATCATTAAATGAAATCGAATATCCATCAGAAAACTAGTTTAGAAACTGATATTATATTCCTCCCAAACAAAGGTACAAACAAAACATTGTTTAAAACCAAAGTTTTATCACTAGAAAACCGTAAAAATAAATAACTCCCACTGCAACAGCCGCCACTTTCGTGGCATCCCCAAGCTGAATATAGACCTTGCCCTCATGTAGTTTCCTTATCACCTGCATTAAAGAAGGATTAAAGCAAACATGATCACTGGCTCCCGTATCCACTACCCACGAATGAGTAGAAACGATGCTAAATATTATTTTACTACATAGGCTTGAGACATACCTGAACCATTGCCCTTCTTGATAAATGGACAGTCCGGCTTCTAATATCGCTTTTTGCCACACTTGAAATATTTCCCAATTTGTTTCTCAGGATTCACCTTTTTTTTTGCCATTCCCTTTCTTAGGAGCCACTAATGCCTTCTCATTTTTCTTCTTCACTTTATTGGGTTTAAATCTCGAGGAAGAAGGAGTAGCTGCAATTAAGGCTTATCTAGTCTGGGCCATTAGGCCCTCTGCCGACTGCAGTTCTGCCAATAATTCAGGCAATGAATAACTTCTTTTATTCATTTCATAATTCAGCCTAAATTGTTGATAGCTTGCAGGTAGACTTTGAAGGATGATATCAATTTGGGATTCTGAATCTATAAATCCTCCCAAAATCTCTATGTCATTGAGATAACGCATCATCTCGAGGACATGGTCCCTCACAGATGAGCATTCCTTCATTATCCTATTCATTATATTCCGGATTGCTGTCGATTTGGCAGCCCGAGTTTACATCCCGAACAAGTTTCCAATGTTTAGCATCATGTCAGCGGCTGTCTGCATAGGTTGATGCTGATGTTGTATTATATTTGACATAGATGCCAAAATATAGCACTTCGTCATCTCATTAGCTTTGCGCCACTTATTAAATGATTCATTAACAACGTTCACAACATTATTGGTAGAAACTGGAGGACAAGGTGTTTCCAAAACAAACTAATTGTCATCGGCTATTAAAACTATATCCAGGTTTCATTTCCAGTCTACATAATTTTGACCATCGACTTTGTTCTCTTTTAGAATTGATGTGAGAGGATTGAACGACATTGTAAAATAAACTGAGAAGAAAATAAACGAAAGTCACATTCATGTTTGATACATAAATTGCAAGAACCAATGAAACAATTTCATGCATCGCACAACAGTTAAACAAATTTAAAGCAATTCACTAAGGTGATCAAAATCCAAATATGTTTAACAAATTTTTTGATCATATAACTTGATAGATAAACCAAAAACCACTAAGGTGGCAAGACTACCAAATTATATCTAAGCTTATACCACACTTTTACAACTAAGAATTTCGGTTATATTTTGATACTCCTTCTAGGGAAGGTCGCATGCCACTAATAAAATTCTATGTTTATCAATTAAGAAAGTCTACTCATATGAACTTATAATTCCTTGGAAATTTAGCTCCCACTAGGGTGGGTCAGTAAATACTTAGAAATTACTTAATAAATAGACTCAATGTGGAGACCATACACGACATTTAATTTTGAAGAAAATAAAACTTAGTCGTGATTATCGTTTGTTATTTGGAAGAAAACGATTTTTTGCATAATTATCAAATAAAGCAGAGGATGCAGATAATCTACTTCAGCACAAGACAACACATTCACAAAAAAATGGGAAATAAAATAAATTACAACCCTTTTACATTTGATGAAATTATCCAAACCGAATAATTATAAAATTTGATTAAATCTAAAATAGATTTAACAAATTTTAACAACCTAGATTTAAATGTAAATCTTATATAAGAGATAAGATATTATCATATCTAAAGATATGATATGATAATGGATAGATTCTCCAAATCTATCCATATCATATATATTAGATTTGATTAGGATGAAAGATTTGACCTAACAAACTTTTACCCTAATCTAACCTAATCTGCCGCCAAGCCACCGCATGCCGCCGCCGCTCCCATTACTCAGACGGAATTGGGCGCACCATGCCTAAGGGCATCGGACAGGCTGTGGCATGCCGCTACTCTGCTGACGCCTTGCGCTGAGGCACAGCGTAGCTCGGCCAGGTGCCGAGAGCTTCCGAGAAGACTTAGCCAGCCTCACCCCGCACGCTAGCCCGACGTTGCACGCTCGCCCGAGATGCTTCGGCCAGCAGTGCCGCATGGCGCTTCGCGCGATCGCGCGCCGCCTGATGTCCAGCATTTGCTCGGGCTGCGGGCCCGACACCTTGCACCTTCCGGCCCGATGCCGCCTAGGGTTGCCGATGCTGGTACGCGAGATCTGCCGAAGGCAGTTCTGGGTCTCGCCCAGCCCGATGCCCATGCATGCCGTCTGCTGCTGTCCATCCGCTGTTTCTCATAATCTAAGACTTAATGAATTTAATTCTCCACTCCCCTATTTATAGAATATGTAATGGACTGGGCTAGGAAATTCAAGGAATTTGGACTGGGCCTCCGTATTGGTCTTTTACTAATTAAATTAAGCCCTAATTTAATCAAAGCCTGATAGAATATTAATTTGGACCACTATAGAAATTAATATTGACCTACCCGTTCAAATCCAAATTACGAATAATTTGGGCTTCATTTTTAATTAATTTATTTCCCGTGTTTAAGATTCTAATATCCATTAATTAATTTAAGGCTATTGCTGGCTTTAATTAATTAATATCTTATACCAAGAATGGTCTAGTTCAAGAACATTGTTTATTATAGGGTTTTGTATACTAAGTTCTTTTTCTCGAACACCTCTTGGGGATATTATCAACCTGGTTTTACAGGACACGATTCAATGCAATAACAATCCTAGCAACATTAGATATTAATTACCACTGCCAAAGATATCATTATTCTTGGGCTACAAAAAACCAGCACTTTTTGATAAGTCAAAGTAATGAATAATTAATAACGTATGCTCAATGTTATATACAAAGATTCAGAAATAAATAATCATCGAGATCTCGTCTTTCAGTAATCAGGAATAAAGGCTTATCTCAACGTGAATCCTTCAATACTATACCTATTGGGGTTTTAATCATTCCATTGAAGATTCATTTTACGGGATCTACTAGGTTAATATAAGAAACTTCTTTAACCGATTTAATTTTCCTACTTATACTAGAACGCAAGTAAGCATGCATTACATATAATTTTAAATCCTAAAACATGCTTGTAGTTGGTTTTCGAGAATTACCTTATTGAATCTCAAATGATTCGACGATGGCTCGCTCGTTCTCCACGTTTAGTGAATGGTTTCAACCTTAGATCTTCTAATCCGTTCCCTACTCATATGTTTGAATATTGTGGTGGAACAATACATATCAAACTTATAGGACTTGAAAGAGAAATAAGAGAAGAAAAAAGAACTAGGAATAACCTAGCAATTTTCGAAAATTGTAGTGTGTGTGCTTGTGTGGTTTTCGAAAATTCCAAGCCTAGGTTTTAGTAAAAGTGTTTTTCTCTTCTTTCCTTCCTTCTATATATAGAGATGTAATGGACCAGATTAGGGATCCAAGAAAATTTGGACTAGGCCTCCCTGTTGGGCTTTACTAATTAAATTAAGCCCAATTTAATATAAGCCCAACATAGAATTAATTTGTACGTACCCCTATAGAAATTAATATTGGCTTACCCGTCCAAATCCAGATTACAAAGAATCTGGGCTTCTTTTTTAATTAATTTATTTTCCGTATTTAAGATTCTAATATCTATTAATTGATTTAAACCTGCTGCTAGTATTTATTAAGGGCAAATTGCCGGAAAAACCACCAAGTTTGGTCAAATTCTGGTCAATCCCGCAAGTTTCAAAATCAGCCGATT